>WTSP01015334.1:76386-144482 GCA_025331215.1 Actenoides lindsayi | reverse complement strand
GTTTTACCACAGCGGACCAATTTACCCCCCGCCCACCCCTTGCTCCCACCCCCTTCCCGGCCCCCCCCCCCCCCCCAACCCACCGTGGGATGGGGGAGAGAATCAGAAAGGCAAAAGTGAGGAAACTCATGTGTTGGGACAAAGACAGCTTAATAGGTAAACTAAAAGCCATACGCACAAGCAAAGAAAAAAAAGGAATTAATTTACCACTTCCCATGGGTAGGCAGGAGTTCAGCCATCTCCAGGACAGATGTGCTCCATCACATATAACGATTACTTGGGAAGATAAACACCATCACTCTGAATGTCCCTTCCCTCCTTCTTCTTCCTCCAGCTTTATATGCTGAGTGTGATGTCATATGATGTGGAATATCCTTTTGGTCAGTTGGGGTCAGCTGTCCCAGCTGTGTCCCCTCTCAACTTCTTGTGCAGCCCCAACCTACTCACTGGTGGGGTGGAGTGAGAAACAAAAAAAGCCTTGATCCTGTGTAAGCACTGCTCAGCAACAACTGAAATATCCCTGAATTATCCACAGTGTTTCCAGCACAAATACAAAACATAGCCCCATAATAGGTACTATGAAGAAAATTAACTCTATTCCAGCCAAAACCAGTACAGTACTTTTTTCTATATGCTTCATTTGAAGGTCATGATTTCATGATGACAAACTGTTGAAACTGGGGGGTTAATGGAAACTCAGGGCTGAAGCATTAACTCAGCAGGTAGCTTCCTCTCTTATGGTCCTATTAAGAACACAAAAATGCCCTCCTGACTGGAGGAAATAATTATCTGCATCAAATAAGTTGATATTTTAAAATCCCACCAGATTAACACGGTAATGCAGTAATATAGTATAACTATACCTCACTTATAGCAATAAAACAGGGCAAAAACACTAGGACAGCCTGTCAGGATGCAGCTCTGATGCAATTAGGAGTTAAACTTCAAGGGGCATCACAAGGGAAAGCATGAAGCTTGAGAAGAGACATAATTGATATGGACCTGTGCAATTCAAGTTTTTAAGCTTAGGCACAAATTAGGAATTGTATAGGAACATCTGTGCCTGTGTTTGTGTTGCATTTGGAATTGAGATGTTCTGTAAATTTTATTCCAAATCCAGCTCTTGAGAGATCACCAGATCATAGATGATAAGACCTGGAAAAATGTGTACATTCATCTAGAAATGAACTTCTGACCCTCTGAAGTTTGTGATGCTAATCACATCACTGATTACTTTCCTATTGTGCTCAGCATCTATGAAGTGCTGATATAGTTGCAGTTTGTGACAAGACATTGAATTTATTGATACCACATAAAGCTGAGGTAATGATAAATAAGAGGCAGGTTTGATGACTGTTTCATGATATCCTGTAAACAAATGCATTGTTACAATTAAGCAGGATGGAGTGAATGCTATAAAAGCTACAAATTGCTCTGTAGCTCCTTTTTTTTTCTTGTGGGAGAAGCGGAGCATTAAGTAGCCTCAGAGGCTGAGCTGGAGAACGCCTTCTTCCGAAACACGTGCTCCATCCAGCTCAAAATTGATGCACCCCTTGTGAAGCGAGATTTGTTGTATTAGGGGTCTTCTAGCATCACCCTGACAAGCTCTATTGGCAGACGTGCTTTAAAAAGGATACAGCTTCAATGTATTAACTCACTAGTATTTGTGGTGAGAGACACAGCTTTCAGCACAGCAGAGGAGAGGGCAGTGTTACCAGAATGCTCTGTGTCCATCAGCACTAAGGCTGCATTTAGTACCGTTTATTTTAGACTTCATCTAATAGCTCTCTTTCATTCTAAATACCTTGAATTAATTAGATGTATTGCTTCGGAAAAACTGAGTCACTGTGTGTCGCTTGTATGTGTGACTTGGCTGCATAAAATATTAGAAATCTATGGCACTGTGGTTTATAAGTCAGTTGCTTAGAAAACATTCGCTTGGATTCCATGAAACAGCCCCCTTTTTCATACTGATTTCTTCTTAGTTAAGTGAAGAAAAACAAGGAATTGACAAAGACAAATCTGCTATCAGCATCCTTTCAAATACATTTATAAACTCTTGTTTTCAGAGCATTTTCATTCCCGTTTCTGCTTCATCATGACATGCAAAAAGTCAATTTCCATTGCTGGTAAAAATATTCCATTCTAGTTAAAACCTAGAATAATGGAAAAATAACCCACACGTCATCACAACATTACTGTTTAGCCCTAGTGTTCCTACAGTTAGATGTGCATTTATTTTACAAGAAGGATTTGCTGTCTTTTAACATTAATTACTGCTTATGACATTAATATTCTCCTTGTTACTGAAGTATTGGCATTGTTAACCTCCATGCTCTGGAGCAGGTCAGGACAGTGGTGCCCTATTTAAAAAAACATAAATTCCAACTGCAGCAGTTATTATGGGTTTAAAACTATGGAAATATTCCAGTCTCACAACCCTTTAGTTCCTGTATCACCTTTAGAAATCATCTAGACATAATATTTTTAAGATATTTAGCTATCTGAAGATACCCAGGAAGATGTTTGAAAGTTCTTTGATGCTTAGTTACTGTAGGAAGTTGTTTGCATCATAAGGTACCTAATAATCTTTAGAAGTCTGATCCTTGACTGCTGTGTGGGTGTTTTTAAAAATTATACTTCCATGCCATGGGAAAAGAGGGAACTGCATTTTAAAGTACTCTTTACTGGGCAAGTGGCTGCAAGTATAGACCTGGCTTCTGGTTTAAACTCCTCTGGTACCTCCCCAAAGGCACTCAGGGGACATTTGTGAATCCAGGTTTCTATCTCCTAAAAATAGAAACCTATGCCTAGGGTCCTTGTGCTCCACAGTAATACAAGTAGCAGGAATAAATGAACTTCAACACTATTTAATTTTTAATTAGACCCCTTTTATTATGTCCTTTGTAAAACTGGACAGATTAACTTTCTCAAACTTATTCTCACCTGGTTAAAAACCAATTAGCTGTTATACACAAGCCAAGTGCATCCTTATTATCAAGAATTTCTGCTAATTATATTGTTCTGGTTAAGTGACTTTTCTGCCACTTGGTGTGTCAAATTCAGGTCTACTTTGGACTATACAGCAACGCTGCCAAGATTTGAATCCAGTCCAGTGAGAACCCCAGAGGTCTTGCCTGATTAAAGATTTCAAGATTTGGCCCAACTGAATTATGCTGTGATTAATTCTGGTCAGTGCTGGGAGTTTTCTTTCTCTTCCAGCCCTTTGCTTCTTTCCTGAAGACCACATGCAAAGGAAGCCTAATAGCAGTGGAAGTAGAAGACATAGTTTTGTCTCCAGTATCTGGAAAGATTGGAAATAAAACAGGCTTGAACATCAGTAGCCTTCACTTAAGCTTTAAAATGGCAGGTTCAGTTTCAGAGGACTGAAGTCGTCTTTTCCTCTGTCATTACCAACTGTGCAGAGGAGTGGCTCCAGGACATTCAGCAGTCCCACTGCTTTCACACAGGTGTCAGGAGAAGTGAATCTGCCTTTAAGTTTGGCTTTCTCTGCACTGTAATTGAGGACAGTAACTCACAATGAATGCAGAGAGGTGTGGTTGTCCTCCAAGATCAATCCCCCTCTGTTCAGAGCTTTTCCACTTACTCTTTCAGTATAGGGAGTATATGACTCACTTGAGGTCCATTGGCACTTCCCACAAGCAACTGGGGGATCAGTCTTCTGTGTAGGAGTGTCCTAATACAGTGATGATGAAACGTGGAAACCTGCCTAGCCTCTTACTTATCCCTCTGTCTTTCTCAATAAATAAAATAAATTGGCTTCCCAGTAGCTTCATGGGAAGGAGGGGGTTTTCTGTCATGTTGCTGCTGATGAGTTTGTCATGTGGCTCATCCCTGCAGACCAAGTGTTTGAGTCAGACTGCTGCTGAGATGCCAGCTAAGGATTGCCCAGGGAGCTGTGCAAAAGCATCCTGGTCTGCAGGGCTTCACCACTCCCTGGACATGTTGCCCCTGGGGCCAGCCAGATGGGCAGGGTGCAGCAAGCAGAGCTGATGCCCAGTGGCCCTGATAACACAGATGCATTAAGACTTGATCAAGACTCAAAACCACACATGCTAGGAGATGCAAAGGGATTATTATGGTACATCCTGCACCTATAGGATCTTCTGTTGCTTTTGGAGAGCATTTGCTGTTCCTCACTGTAAGAGACAACTGCAACTGAGCAAATCTGATGCTGTTGTCCTCTAGCATGGCACCAAGGAACTGTAATGAGCTTTAATTATCATGTGCACATGTAAGCTGATGGGAGTCAATCAAGGCCTGTGTTTTGCTGGGCTCCCCAGCAACAATACTTGGTAGTCTGATCTGCAAAGCTGAGCATGTGAAGGACTCATCAATTCCATCAGGGGGCAAAAAGTTTATGTTCGGCATGTCCTTTGTGCTTGGTTGCCCTATTTGCTTTCCTGCTTCTCTTGTGGAGAAGATGCAGTTTTGAGGTGTAAACCTCTTTGGATATGACTGTAGAGCATAGCCCTGCTTTGTGCTGTGAGCCAAAGCGTCCTTTTGGTTACATCACTGTTCTCTGAGTACATAAATAAACCCCACCTTTGTACTGTTACTTGTCCTTATCATCAGCAGTATGGTTCCGCCTCCCCCATATGCACTAGCTTCTAGGGTAACCCAGTAGCAAAAGATCTTGTACAAGGCACAGCTGGGAGCCTCAGCTCTGTCACAACTCCTGGATGGTAGCTACATTTATTTCCTCTACGGTGGAATGAAATACCTACTTCTATTACATCTTTCGATCCCATGCATGTCCAAGTAGACAGTTTTTGCGTAACTTACCTATACAGGTATGTGGGTGGTATAACATTCACCCTTCCTTAGTATGTATTTAAACCAAGTGTCAAATGGATATTTCACGGGTGGGAAAGCTTTCTTTTCAGAAGTGAAGTGTCTGCTGCCAGGTTTCAGATATAACTGAATGTATGTGTACATGCTGCACTCATCTGAGAACCAGGAGGCTACCAAACTACACTAGTTATTCAGCTCCTCATTCTAACTAATAAGAGCTTCTCATTTTTTGAGACAAGGTGTGGGGAAAGTTGCTCTGCCTGCAGCCAGATCACACTTCCAAGGGTGTCAGTCTTCCTCTTCAGGACAATGATTTTCTTTTACAAATAGAACCTCTTTTTTTGCTCATCTGTGGTTGCATGAAACCCCTTCAGATTAACCCACCTCAGCCCAGGAGTTGCTCAACGCCTTTAACTGCACATCGCTCCCTAAGTCTCCCAGGCAAGGGAGTGGGAATCCACTATAATTACTGGCTGCTCATGTAAATCCACACTCCTCCACGCTGGAAAAACAGGGCTGCTGCCAGCAACTAAAAGATGGTTCACTGTTTTTGGCTGAGATAAATCCTTGGAGCCACTACTTTTATCTGTTTCACCTTTAATGATTAATTCATCATTAATATTTGTTTTGATGTGTTTCAAATTAAACAGTCTGGAGGTTTGTGCTCAAGCTTTGTAAGCCTTTTTGAACACTGCCAGTTGGGATCCACCGCTTGGAAACTGTCATTCTGATGGCTTGGTCTGCTGCTTGTGGAAATCAGGGATATTCCTGAAATCAGAGATGGCGCTGACATGGGGACATTCCTGTTGCCTTGAATGGGCTGCAGGTCCTACTGTAGGAATCCAAGCATTTCAGAAGGTCAGTTGGTCCCAGTCTTTGCACCAGAGCTGTGAGTTACTGTAATGGAAGACTTGAATTTCTCGATCTTGAAAGACTACAGAGCAGCATTCACATGAAGACTTTTGAGACAAGTGAACATAAGGTCAGCATTTAACTCTGGGTGTGCAATCTAGAAATCCCTCTTTTTTATTCTCAAAGTGCCTATATTCAGTTGTCATGTTTGTGGGGGATTATAAAGTTCCACCAGTGTCTAGTGAAAATCCACACATCTGTGCAGGAGATGTTCAGCCTTTGTCTGAGCTCTGTTGTGATCCAGAGACAAGGCAGAACAGGGCATAACCTCAGCCTGTGTCCTGGGGAAGCAGCAAGCTCATGGGCTCACTTATTGCATGCTTAATGGACCCAGCAGCATGCCCAACACAACAGCTGGAGTCAGCTATTGTTTCAGGAATGGTCAGGATGATGCCTCCAGCATCCCTTTTGCACCATGCCTCATGACTAGAAAGTACCTCCAGGAGGAAAACCCATGTGCTCTGGGACTAAGGAGGTTCTTACATGTCTCTCCTCTTCCCAGGAGGAAACAAAGCTATTCTTTAAGGTGAGCAAGCAGTCCCCTCCTCCCCCTTCTTCAAGCTGCACAACTGTGAAGAGTGGTGTGGGAAGGCGCGACACCACACAGACTGCCAATGCCCCTGGCAGAGAAGGAGCCAGACCAGTCTCTGATCACAGGATCTGAAGAAATTAGAAAGGAAGAGAAGAATTAAACTGCTAGGCAGTATGATGTGAGGTAGGGCATGGATCTGAAATTGCGAGGTGTATGTGGGTAGGTTTTGTCACAGCCATTTAGTGTTGTAGCTGCTTATCTACACAGCTCAGGTTCCAGCTGTGAAATGTCTCCAACTTGACATTATCACCGTAAAATCTCATGAGAATATTTTATGAACATGGTACATAAGGCTGGCATTTGTGCTGGAAGACATGCAGTGCTGGGGAAGAAAGGCCACTAAAACGATTGGAAAAATTTCTGGGTTGTCACCCTTGAGTAACATGTGATCACAGAGGTGATGGGTAGGATCTGAAAGATGACATGGAGAGGCGTCAAGTTGTATAAGCATGAGGCAAGGTCTCCTGACACCTCCCCACTCTTTCTCCCCTGGGTGGTGGGTTATACCCCCATGTAAGCCCTGGAAGAGGCAGCTGCTGTTGATAACAAAAGCACTCAGCATTCTGCTGGGATACCGACTCAGAACAAATCCCATTCTGGCTCATTTCTTTGCATATAGGAAATTACATACCAAATTGAAGTGTTAAATCATGAAATAGCTCAATTGGTAAAAAAAGTATAATTTTAAAATCATCACCACCTTCTAAGGCTAATAGAAGTGAGTGTTTTGAGGGGGGGAACTGTCTCTCCTGAATTTTGGCTGTGTTCTCTTCATATACTTGCTCCGAGCTACTTGCTGCTTGCAACCAGGACTGGGGCTTTTTAATCACAGTTTCCTCTTCAGTCACAGCTGACATAAGGTGTATGAAGTGACTCATCCCTCCACATTTGCCTTTGTGTCCCATCTTCTAGGGCATCCAGGGTTTTTCTCTTCTATCTGGTTTTCCAAAGCAGACAGGACTGTATGCTGATGTTTTCTACTTGAGCCAATTAACTTGACAGAAGCATAGAGATCTTAAAGATATTAGTAAAGACACTAATTTCCTTCATGTGTTGTGAGCAGTCTGTGGTTTGGAAACCACAAGTGACCCCAAAGTTCAACTCCTTGGCTTTCCCACCACAGAGATTTATCTAATATGGCCAGGCAGTCACCATATGGGCAATGCACCATCTGGCTTTAAGCTGGAATTAGCTTTCCTTTGGCCAGTCCTTAGCTGAAGCAAGACAAGATGGGCAATGTGGGTGGGAACAAAAGGTATCGTGGTGATAGGAGATCAGAAGAAGTGAAAACTGCCTGAGACACAGTTAGCAGCATTCCTATATTTCTGCTCATATATATGAGTTCTCTTTCATTTTTAATGCAAGACAATATTAATCACTGAATCCAGTATAACTCCTTCAGCTCTTTGTAATAAGCAAATAAAAGATATAACTTCAAAAAGCCAGCATTCTAAATGAAGAAAGAGACAAAAAGCGGATGTTTTGGCTTTGCAATCTCTACAGATCCACCTTTGCTAAGAACAACTGACATCTGCCTGGTTTTGCTCACATCTCTGCTCTGTGTCTAGCTGAGGTTTTACTAACTTTCACTTTATTTGTGTGTGTGTTTGTGAGTGGGAGAAAGGGAGATCTGATATGGTGGAGACCAAAGCCCTTTCTGTAGTCACAGAAGCTGTCACCACTGCAGTACCTCATATTTGTTGGCTGGGAGGGGGGGATGAATGGTGCATGGGATATAAAGTAGTAGAAATTAATCTCAGTACACTAAACCTTCCACATTTCTTTTAAACCTGTCTCCAAAGATGCCTTTTTAAAGGGAATGGTCATTGGGTTGGTGTTATCAATCTGGTAGCCTTTTATTTACCATGGATTGCCAAACT
Organism: Actenoides lindsayi; assembly: GCA_025331215.1. Taxonomy (NCBI): domain Eukaryota; kingdom Metazoa; phylum Chordata; class Aves; order Coraciiformes; family Alcedinidae; genus Actenoides; species Actenoides lindsayi. The sequence goes on along the minus strand of WTSP01015334.1, from coordinate 136,283 downwards.
CTGAGATGATAGTAATCCAAGGGTGCTATCCCCATGTTGGCATGAGCATTTTTAAATTTATGATCTTCCAATCTGGAACTTCATTTCTGTGTACAAAAGAAAATAAAATCAACCAAGCCCCCCCCCTTTTTTTTTCCCCTTCGCAAACTTTACTGCAAGCAGCCTCAACCTGTGCAGTTCCTGCTTGCTTCTTGTGAACCTCCTGGGGCCACCTCTTATGCCTGTTTGGAGTTATCGTACAGTGCTGTCATTAGACTATTTGTTGACTGTGCAAGGGTGGTGTAGAAGGCGTTCCTGTTGAGTGGCCTGAAATCATCAAGATGACAAAAAGTTTCAGTCTGAGATATAAAATCCCACAAGCTAGTTTTGGTCCTGTTTGAGAAGGAAAGGTCTGCTCTAAAGTCACCTTTTACAAGATACAAGATACCAGCAAGTTGATGGATGAGAAAGACCTGATAAATGCCAACAGGAAAAAAAGAAAGAGGAAAAAAAAAAAAGAAAAAGATAGAGAAGCTTGAACTGGAGCTTACATTGCACATGGGAGGGAAACCCAGATGATGGGAGAAGCGTTATGCTGAACTCTGCTCATGCAAATATCAGTAAGGCTATATGGAAAATAACCATCTGTAAAATACCCATCCCGGAGGATGGTTGTGGACTACAGGGTAAGAGAGGTAGGATGGAGAGCTATAGTACTTCACATCATGCATGCCTGGTTGATTTTCAAAGGTCCATATTATAAGCAGACTCGCTTACACTGTTCCCTCCCCTCTTAGACTTGTCACATTTTTGCCCTTGGGAGCAGGCTGGTTTGTTCCCATGAGTTCTCACATCATTACAAGGTGTCCTGAAGACTTTTTGGTAGTTTTCTTTCATGTGGAAAGCAATCTGATACACTCAGTGTGAGTATGTGTGAGACTATCGTAGTATCTGTTGAAATATTGACTTGTTTCAACCAAATAAAACAGCTGAGCAGAGGTAAGTTTCTAGTGTCCTCCAGAGCAGAAGCTATGGTTTAAATTCTTCCTTTGGCCAACTGGTGATTCATCAAGCTCAGGAACCCCATGCTGCTGGTAAAACTCTCTGCAGGGTATATGGGGAAATAATGCAACATTTATTTGCAAAGACATTTGGTTACTCAAAGCTACAAATCTTACAGACTCAGACTTTGTTAGTTCTGGCTTTCACAAAATTATTTGTGCTTTCTTGTGGCATTTTATCCTTAACATGTGCTGTTCATGGAGGTGCAGCATTAAATGTCATGTCTTGCAAATGTAACTCTCTGACTCGGAAAGAGTTGTTATGGAGGGAACCTGCCCTCACTTAAATGGCTCTGTGTTTGCCCAAGGTTTTTGTTTAGTATTCTTCTAACGGCTCATAGTTTTCAGTGTTAAATATAATATGAGTGATTCAATCATAATTTATAGCATGCCTTTGCAGCTAGGGTATTTAACATGGTCTCCTGGCAGTTCAGCAGCCAAAGCAACAGCAAAATCTGGGTCCTCTGCTTTTATCTATGCAGACTGCTACCCCACTAATTAACGATCCATGGCAATAAGCAGCAAGTTTACTTTCAGCTCTTTGGCTTCCTGGATGGTCAGGAGCTTGGTAAAGATGTACAGGAAGCTCAGTCATTAAAGGATTTAATTTTCCTTATTGTACGTCAACTTTCATATTTCTATCCTTTGCTTCCTAAAAGCAATCTCCAGCAAAAGCCTGTGGAATGTATTGAATTTTTAATTTATTTTCTTTTAATTTTTTTCTGGTGAATGTTAAAGTGACTTTTTCCCATTAGGTCTAGTTCTGGATCTATGGAGCTTGTGCCCTCCAGGTGGCAATGAGTACAATGTGGCAGCTCTGTGCTGGCCGCTGGCGAGGGTGGAATTTAGCATCACTGAAATGCCACGCCACGTACTCATCACCACTCCAACACTACAGCACACCCAGTTTGGCATGATGGAAACTGTCACGCAGGGCCAAATGCCACTCCTGCTCAAGTCAGGTCTTGTTTCAGGGACAGGTTTCAGCTCTGTCAGAGGCAGAGGTTTCTGTGTTTCAGCAGCACTGAATGCTGTAGCAGTCAGGGGAAAATGACAACTCCCCTATTAACTCTCTTGTGCAATGACTCCACAGCAAGCAAAGGGGACCAGTCTGTGCTTGGGGCTCTGCAGCAGCTCAAACACTCTCCCATCAGCTTTTGTTTGCACAGCTGCCATGCTCAGAAAAGTCACCTGAAGTCATTGGTTGCCCAGTTCAGTTTGCTCCTTTAAGTCTTGGCTAGCAATTTGCTGACATGTTAAATATTGCTCAGATGCAGCATTGCCTCCATTGATGTGTGTTGTTGACGCCTTTGTAACAACGCACGGACAGAATCATAGACCTGAAGGACTGGAGGGGAAACTTCATAATTTTGCATGGCTGCATAAAGCCCTGTGGCTCATGTTCGCCATCCAAATGAGTGCTGCTCTGAAAATGGTGGATCCATCCTTCCTTTTCATAGCTTCTTATCAGGATTGATCACTTCTCATGGGTTTTTGTATACTTAAGTTTCCCCGATTCTTACTTCTAGATTTATTTTTCTCTTCATTGTCTTTTGGATTGCAATATCTCATGAACCTTGTAGCGTGAAAAGTCCTGAGTGAATAGTTTAAAGTATTATCCTCTCTTTATTTGTACTTTTATTTCTAGACTTCTTCTTTCTGTTGAATGGCCTCAAAATATGCATGAAAATGAAAAAAGCAGCAGTGACTGGAGGTCTCACCTGCCCTTTGTGTCACAGATTTTCAGGGAGACATCATGGTGTGGGAGATGTAAATAGCACCTGGGGTTTGCCAGGGAGGGGGGAAGGCATCAGGGAAAACAGCAAGTGTGATGAAGGGGAGGTTAAAAGGGTGTTAAGGCAGATTTCCCTAGCTGGATGTTTCCTTGTTCATAACGATTTACGTAATCTAATCTAATTTGCTTTAATCAAGCCCATGTTTTGATGTTCACTTTCAGGGCTTTTTTTCTTTCTTTGGAAACAATTAATGGGAGCTGCTGTCACCCCAGTCCTTGTCCAGGTACCCTCTGCTACAGCCATAATGTTGCACCATCACGTACTGCAACAACATCAACATGTTGCTTTGTGCAGTTAATCCAGGGCAGGTTCATCTATTGCAGCATGGGAGCCACATGTTGGGAAGAGGGGAGGCCAGAGGGAAGAAAAAGGCTGCAGAGAAGTAGGGTTAAGATCATCTCACCAAGATGGGAAGGAGAAGGGATTGCAATAATATGGCCCATTGATTAAGATAATATTCTGGGGCCAGGGGGTTCTGGTTTCTTGGCCCCCTCTGCTCCCTCTACTCATGTGATTACAAAAAAAATTCTAGCTTTTCTGCACGTCGCTTCCACTTCTGTAAAATGAGAACAGCACCTTTTAAAAAAGTAAATCCTGCCACGTCTTGAGGAGATCAGATAGTCCAGTGAGTATTTCTCTTAAGCGAGAGCAGCAGTGGGGCTGTGTGGAGGCATTTGGAGGCTTAGCAGAATGAATCCTCTGAACCTTTGAAATTCACTCGCTACTTCTAGAGAGGGATAAAACCAGACTTAATTAAACCATTCTCAAATCTCTCCTCATCCATGACCATCGAGTAGCTGCCTCTGCACAGTGCTTTTCTCAGCTCTTGATGTACCTGAGCATGGGTGCAAGCCAGAAGTGTCTGCTTGTTAAGCTCATGTCTGGCCCTACCAATCTGTTCGCAGACCAAGTCAGACAAACTTGTACCAGTCCCCGTTAGCCTTTGTGGTGTTGACAAAATGTTATGACAATACCCCACACGATTTCCTGAACGCTGGGGTGTTATCGTAGTGAACAGTATTCAGCCTTGAGGGGTTAATGATTGTGTATCAGGGCTGTAGGCTTGCCCCTGCTTTCAAGTGAAGAAAGGCATGGAGTGAATGGCAGAGGAGCAGGTGGCTGCTGCTGGCTGCAGTGACCTCTGCTGGGAAGCCCAGGGCTGCTCTGGTCCTGCTTCAACAGCACAATTTGTAACAATTACTCCAAGTAATTTTTTAATTTTGAATGCCATTTTCCTTTAAAGAGCTTGTCGTTTGTGAGTCTGTCTGAGTAGAGAAATACTGTGCAGGACAAGCTGCAGGCATGCGACCTGCACTTCACCAGAAGTATGAAGCACTGTGTAACTCCCAAGATTAAGGCCTTAGTGGTCTTGGGGAGGCTGAGAGAAAGTGGGAAAACAATGCCTCCGTCCCATCTCAACGAGCCTCTCGAGTGCAGTGGCCACCAGCATTTGGGGTGACTGGTGTGTGCCGGCAGCACCTCCGAAAGGGACACCTTCCAGATACCCTCATCCCTATGGGGGTGGCTCCCTTTGTACTTTGGGGCTGATTCAGCTTCTTCTGCCGCCTTCTTCTAGATTACACTTTCTATTCATTGTCTCCCTGAATCCCACGTGCATCTGGGATTTTGAAGAGGGGCAGATTGGCCCAATACAGAGAACCCTGTGGTGGGACATGCCTTTCTCCTCTGTTTACTTTAGAACTGAGCAAGTTTATCTGCCTTCAGGGAGCACAGTACCCATTTGATTTGCAAATCAGAAAGGGAGAGGGTCTTGTGGCAACCCTCAGCGTGCAGCTTTGTGTGTCAAATGAGCTGTTTTCTGGCCGCTGCCTCCCCGGCAGTTCATCTTTGTGGGTAACCCACCTGCCAGACACGTGCGTGGGACGGTTAGGTGTTGCTGGCAGCTGTCTCAGAGGTTGGTTTGGAGAACCACTGAGGTTCTCAAAAATAGAAATGCAAAGCATTAATATGTGCATGGTAAAAAGTGTGCGTCAGACTAAGTTGGAGGCTCTAAACAAATAATGCTATAGTAGAGGATTTGTATTAAAAGTGCCCTCTTGATCATGACGGTATGAGCTATACAAATGAGCATGTGAGTGCGTGTTTGCATAGAGGAAAATGGGTAAATACATGTAATTATTTTCATGAAAGGTGACTATTTGCTTGAAATCTCATTTAGGATCCTAGTGTACCTTCACCTAACAACTAACAAGGCATATTTGTCCTTGCCCTAAGTGTAACCAGGTCCTAAGGGACCAGGCACTAGACCTGAACAGCGAAATAAAGGTTGCCAAGCATGTGCTGTGTAAAGCCAAGTGGGTGGTGTATTGATTTCCTGTTGTCAATATTAAGAACTTAATTGTGATGCAGTCTACCTGGAAATTGGGTATATTCATGGGATATTCCAGATATTTATGTAGAGCAAGGAGTCTACTTGGGTTTGTTGCTCTGACATCTTATAGTGCATCATATTTGAGTTCAGATATTGTTGATGTCAAATTTCCTGTGTGTGAAAGTCCTTATATGAATGGAGCTTTTGATGACTGATTATGGGTCTAAATTCAGGTCAGTCATAATGTTTCCAGTGAATTCAAAGGAAATTGGATTAGTCTTCGTTCTTACGGGAAAGATCCTGCCAGGCACAGGGACCTTCTGCTCTCAGCATCTTCACGCAGATGTTAGGGCACTTGGGACCATTGAGGATGAGGTCCTGACACATGATTAAGCATCCTAATTAAGCTACTTGAACCTTGAAACATGTAGAGAGTTTTTGGTTAATGCATGGTCTTTGCTTAGCATTTCTCAGCTTTCTCTTGCTTTTAAAGTGATTGCCTGATGTTGGTGTAATTAATATTCTGCCCTTGGAGTTATACTGGTAGTATCTTTAGGGTCTGACTGAACAAGTTAAATGTATCCTTTGGAAATTACTTGTAAGCATTTAAGGAGCAAACCCAGAGAAACATTGCTCTGATAGTTAATGAGATATATGCTTGTAGAGATGATTTTTCTCTTTAAAGCCAGCATTTTGACAAGAGGCTTAGTGGAAATGATCAATGGGAATAGTGAGCATGTAGAAAACCCAGGAAGATGGTGGGAGCCATTGTACAGGAAGCACACAGTGCTTAATAGTGCTTCAGGGAAAGTCGGGTGGCTGGTGTGACATCAGAGCAGGGCAAGTGTGGTGGGAAGGGGCTGTCGTTCAGCAGCTGTGCCAGCCTCTGTGCAGGAGCAAATCCCTGCCCTGTCCCCTCCAGCCCACACCCTGCCTCCATCGCTCCCTCACACCTGGATTTGCTGCTGTCCTGAGACTTCAACCACTAGCCAATCATCTTCATTCATCTGACACAGGAACTGTAAACCTCTGATGCCCCAGACACTTAACACTTCAACGTTTTGGCTTCAGAGAGGATTGAAGGACTTTTTTGTAATAAGAGCATTCTGGGCTGTGAAGCACTCCTGGCTGTCTACTTTGTTCAAAACCTTATTTTGTGATGTTGCATAAAACACTGACAAGTAGGGCCTAACTAAAAATAGCTTTATGTTTTGCAGCCACTTAAAAAATTAAAATCACTACTTCATCTTATCTTATCTTGTGGTTTTGCAGGATCAAGCATGAAAATATAGTTGCCCTGGAAGACATCTACGAGAGCCCAAACCATTTATACCTGGTCATGCAGTTGTAAGTACTGAACTCAATGATGTTATTGTGACAAAATTTCCAACTCTCCTTGTTGTGGGTTTTTTTTCCTTTAACCCAAAAAATGGGATACGTGAGAGGTATTTGTCTTGTGTGCTACAGTCTGCAAAATCCCTGGTGGGTGGTTAAAAATGAATCCCTGGGTGTGGTGGGCTGGGTTGTTGTGAAATTGGGAACTAAGACGTTCTGTGAATAGTCTCACCCAAATCAAACCAGAGTGCAGAGGAGATGTTTGAGAGATCAGAACTGTCTCCATACGTATGTGGCTCTGTGACTCAACAGATACCTGCTCTGTACTGAGCAAGAGGTGACCCAAGATGCCACCATGTGCATGGGTGCTGGATTTGCAGGAAAGCATCATCCTTGTCTCAGCAGCAGTGGTGGCTCATACCACTGTTCCTTGACATGTCTTTCTCACCAGAGCCCTTCTTCTTCCCCATTTTCCCCCATATGAGCCTGAGAAGATTAGGTTCCCATTGAATACATGATACACTGTGGCTGACCCAGACCTCCTGTCACATCCACCTGGCAGGGAGGAGGAAAGTGACAGGCAGATGTTTATACTATGTTTTTGGTTTGTTTATTGGGGTTTTTTTAACTCCTTCTGAAATCTATTGAATAACATGATTTGAAGTTAAGATTTCCTCTTACCAGCTCTAGTCTCACTCTTTTTCAATTATGAGGTCACCTCAGATAAAATCAGGGCAGATAGAGAGGGCAAAGGGATATATCACAGCTGTGAGAGATGCAACATAGGGAAGCCTGGAGCATCTGATAGAGGCAGCTCTGGGGTTAAATACCCCACAGGAAGACCCTGGGGACTATGCCAGTCCCTTGACTGTTGGTAATGTCCAGGCATAGAGATGTCCTGGCATGGAGACGTTCTTAGAAGCTGTTCTGTTGGCAGTGTGGGAAGAATTGTGCCCTGTACATTTTTAATCTGTTTTTGTAGCCCGACGTTTCAGCCCAGAGTTCTGCAAAAGGACTTGCATGGGAACATCAGTGTCATACAAATTCCAACAAACCATCTGGGTTGTGGGAAGTACCAATTTCGTGATCAGTTGATTTACAATTCCTTAGTTTTGTTTAATGTCTTTAGGAAAAAAAAAGAAATCAATGTTAATCCTACTTAATATTAGCTTCTTTAATGTAATGTAACTCTCACTTTTCTGAATTTCTTACATCTGGATCATGGGGTTATCTGAAATGTAGGTCTGTAATCATAGGTGACACTGAACATATATTAGTATAAATTTCTACTTGCTCACAATTCAACACTTACTAGAGAATTATCCTTTCTATTATAGATGCACAGACAACTCATTTTCCAAGGGTCAAGCATTTATCTATTCCAGAGGGACACAGCTTCACTAATGCCCACTGGGATGAGATGCCCGCCTAAAGTCAGCAGCCGGCAACTCATCGGCAGTGTTTGGGGTGGTAACTCTGAGCACTTCCCAAGAGCTGCACCTTCATTTATAGAATCATAGAATGGTTTGGGTTGGAAGGGACCTTTAAAGGTCATGTAGTCCAACCCCTCTGCAGGGAGCAAGGACATCTTTAAATAGACCAGGTTGCTCAGAGCCCCATCAAGCCTGACTTTGAATGTCTCCAGGAATGGGGCCTCCACCACATCCCTGGGCAACCTGATCCAGTGTTCCACCACCCTAGGTGGTGTACAAATGTATTGAACTGAATCTGCCAGGGACTGGAATTGATGTTTTATTTATTTATTTATTAAGAAAAAGCAAGAAAAATCCTCGAAACCTACAGGGTCATTTTATTCGAATACAGGCACACATTTGAATGCATTCAAGTGACAGCACTGTAACAAACTCCCACTCCTACCCAGAGAGCCTGTGTGATGAACCTCATGTGTGTGCATGCTCTTAATCTGCCTCAGTGATGGGGTACAACACGTTAGCTTAAGCTTATTTCATTAAAGTCATATGATGTTGTGCTAAGGCATTGCTGCCAGCCCTCCTTGCTTGCTGCTGATCAAGAAACATCATATTGTCCTCTGCCTTGTACGGAGCATTTCCAGGGAATAACCTTTCTGTGCTTTCTTGGAAAAGGCTTTTGTTATCCCATGGTGGAGAGGACAAGATGGCCAGGTGGTGATAGGGCAAGGGGTAATGGTAGTAAACTAAAAAAGGATAGATTTAGACTAGATCTAAGGAAGGAATTTTTCACAATGTGGGTGGTGAAACACTGGAACAGATTGCCCAGAATGGTGATAGATGACCCGTCCCTGGAAACATTCAAGGTCAGGTTGGACAGGGCTCTGAACAACCTCATCTGGTTTAAGATGTCCCTGCTCATTGCAAGGAGTTGGACTAGGTGACCTTTAAAGGTCCCTTCCAACCCAAGGCATTTGATGATTCAGTGATTCTGTGATTCTACTCACCCTCATCACTGTGGACATTGCATTAAGGATGGTGCAACCTCTGCACTACCTCTGAATTTTCATCAATAGTTGGGATTAGGATCAATTATCAGCAACAGCTGGGTGGCATCTTTGCAAAGTCCAGAAAACTCAGATTCAGTTCTCCGTGCCTCCTTTCCCAGTTTCTGTCTGGGAGAAGACATGCACAGATAATCTCTTGTTTCCAAGGGAACACCAACTTGTTGATACATTAGCTGTGAACCACTGAACAGCATGAGGTATCTATTTGTTTACATCTCTGCTTTATTTATTATTAGATTCTTTGTGGGTTTTTTAGCTTCTCATTTGTGTGTATTTCTCCTAAAGAGATCAACAGTTGGCTACCTTTAAAATGGGTTTGATATGAAGTAGAAGGGGTTCTGATGAAGCAGCTTTCAGGAAGCAGTATTTAGATTAAAAATATGGGGGTAAAATTAGGGCCACTCAAAGATCAGGATCATGGGCACAACCAATCTCAAATCCATCTGCCCTTCTCCCTGGCTCGTTGCTTGCTGAGTGGGCTCTAACTAATGTTTTCCAGGGGATATTTTTTGTTGCATGGACAGCATTTTCATCACCAGCCTTTAGAGCACTCTTTGAAATGTTGTGGAAAATCCACATGACAGCCCCAGAGCATCTTTCGGACCTCTGTGGGAGGAGGCTTTTGGAGGTAGACTGAGATTCCCTGTTTATGTTTGCCCTCTGGTATATTTATTTTCAAGTAAAAGCCATGCTTGTTAACGGGACAGCTTAAAAGATAAATATTGTACCTTGTTCGTTCTGTCAAAGATATGGGCAAGCACAGGTGTCAGTGTCTGTGCTGGAGTTGGCAGGAAGGGAGGTGAAGAGACTGCTGTCCATGTCTACTTGACAATTAATTCCTGCCAGTCCCTCTGGGAGCTCTTCCCAGGGTTATGTAGCTGTTGGTGAATCTGTCCTGTGTGTTCTCTGGCATGGTCATGGGGAAATTGAATCTCTGGCTTTGGTTTCACCACCTTGTCTTTGTGTACATTGTATACAAGCCGTCATAAAACTGTTCAAAGTGTCACAGTTCTCTTTGTGCAAGGTAAACCAAAATGCAGCTTAGCACCAGATTCAAAAACTCTGAATTTCGTGTGCTGCCTCAAAGCATTAACTGGTTCCTTAGAAATGTCTGGGCCATTCTTTCTCAATTTATTTTCCAAAAATACAGATGTTTCAACCCAGTGACTCTTAAGTTTGGCAAGATCATGGACAAGTCCATGCTGTCTTTTGCTCCAAGCAGTATTTCTCAGCTTTGGCGTGAGGTGGAGTTACCAATGCAGCTGCAAAGCAGAATACGGATGTGGGATAATCGCTGCCGCTCCTATGATGATTCTGCTAAAATTTTGCAGGCACTGTAGAAAAGTGCCATTGAGTGTTTAGATTTTGTCATATTTCCATTAGGATGATGTGCTCAGTTTTTCAAACTGAGAAAACACCTGCTTCTTTCCAAACTTGGATTTCCTATAGTACTGTTACGACCTGCACAGGCATGAAAGACAAACACTAAAATATCTTCAAAGTTTCATTCCTTCTGCATCCTGGGTGAGATTTCCCCAGAGGATGTTGTAGAAGACAGAGGAAATAAAGTGCTTTCAGAAATAAAAGTTTTATTGAACTATGTCTCGGGATGGTAGTAAACTTTGTTAGTGAGCAGTTACTATTGGTTGCTATTGGTGTGACTTGCCAAGAATTCCCCTGATGCATCTTCTAAAGCTGTCTGCCTTACTTCACCTCGTCAGTATAGGGAAATATCCCGATAACCTGCTGTGGTTAGTATTGTCAGATATTAATACTTCATTGGCATAATCAGCCTCTTTGGGTATTGATGATTCATTTTCTGCACAGTGGGAAACCGTGTGTAAAAATGGATTTACATAAACACGTTCCTTCTGTCTAAGTGTTACAGAACCATTTGCAAATGCGGTTTCTAAGTGTGCTGCCTGGGCAGGTCAGAGCAGATTCCCAAAGCTCAACTCTGACTTCATCTGTATTGTTTGCTTGCATTGAAGTGTGAAGCAACGAAGTTTGTTTTCCCGCAGATTTATGTGCACCCTGCACTAGTCAAAGCTGCAGGAGCTGGGGCTGTTGCCTCTCCAAAAGGATATTGGGCCATGTTAAAAACTGATGAAGACATTAATTTCCTTGTTTTGCTTTATTCATCCATATTTGCTTAGAATATCTAGGAGCTTAATATCTTTTCTATCTCTACTTTTCTGTTAAAGTTGGTTGAAGTTCACTCAGAGGGTCAGAAGTTACTAAGGGCTTGCAAATTGGGCTGGAGAGCCATTGCCTCACTGCCTTTTGAAAACAGGCTAAAAAGAAGTCTACAAGTGATCCCCAAAACTTACGGAATCCATCTGCCTGTCCCAGGGCAGAATATGCTGCCTGTACCGGCTGATCAACCTCAGCAGATGTTTTTCTAACCTGTTGTTAAAAATCTCCAGTCACACACTCCCCAGGGAACCAAAACCATTGCTTAACATCCTTTTGGGTACAGAGCATTTCCTAATAACTAAGACTTCCAGGCTGCAGTTTTAACCTGCTATGCTGGAAGTCTTCTTTCTCTAAGACCTCCTGAAGGTAATGAGACTGTTCAAATGGGCAAAGGTTACAGAAGCAGGCCCTAGAAATCATGTAGCTAGGTAAGTAATGTGCGAACTTGAACATCCACCTCAGAGTTTCTCTGCACCTTTTTTCACAGTCAGGAATAGTGCTAAATTCAGAGAAATTCCTATTAATACCAGGATCTAGTTAAATAAAGTGAAAACCCTACTGCCAGTCTGGTATAGCTTTCCACCTCTTTAGGGGGGGCTGTTCTCCTGCAGAGTGGGTCTGATCTTCTTGGTAGGAGGGCTGCTTTACCCAGTTCCTGTCAGCTGGTGTTTCTGATTCTCCAAGGAAACCGGAGTGTTTCCCCTGCATGAAGTCTTGAGGCTTTGACATCTCTGCTGAGAACAAGCTTTCAGGGTAAGCAGCCCAGTTTAGCCAACCCTGAAATGTTTCTTCCTACCTTTGCAAAAAAACCCAGCCCGAACTGAGCCTAAACCCCTGACCTTGGGTTTTTTCCAGCTTGGCATCTTAACTCTGCTGAATTATTCAGATGATTTCTATCACAGAAAAGCCAAGATGACGGAGCCTCCTTCCAGCCGGGTGCAAGTCACGCACTGAGGAGAGAGAGCCCTGCCCAGAAGTTTACAGGCTCAGAGTCCCAGTGTCCCATTCCTGCTGTTTACCATCTCTTCCTGGCCACACACAAGCACCTTAAAATCTTGTAGTGACTCGGGAGGCAGCTTGAACAGGCACGTACCTACCTGTGGTAAAACCTTTAAAAGTTTTTATTATTACCAGAACTATGCAGCTCGTAATTTTGCCTTTCACCTCTACATTTTGCAAGCAAGTAAGCAAAGCGCTAAGCCGTGATTAAGTGCTGAATTCCCTTTGTTTTTTGAAAGCCCAATGCTTGAGTGCACTCTGAGAGCAGCTGAGCGTGGATGGGGTGGGCAAGTGACATTTCAATGAAAATACTCAGCCTCCAAGAAAAACACCAGACAATGGAGGGAAGCGCCGTGTTTGCCAGGTTCCTTCAGGAGTCTAGCAAGGACGCGCGCTGTGTTACAAAACAGCGGTACGCACGCCAAGCCGCTATCACATCAGGATGCTAATTAAAGCAAAACATAGATCTGCTGCACTGCATTCCTTAAGTCAGCTTTATTCCTATGCTTGTTTGTTTTGTGCCTCTAAAGCGTTAGGCAAAAGAAGGTAATATCTCTGTATTCACAATGGGATTTATAAGAATGATAAAAGCAAGATGTATTCTGTAGCAGGAAAAATACTTAGGTCCAAACAGCTATGAGAAGCTCCCCGGCATCACTTTTTTCTGCGGGTGGTGTGTTTATTATCATTATTAGTACTAATGTAATGGTAACAGGAGAAACACCACCAGTGATGAAGAACCCTGGAGCTGATGACTATGGGCCAGGGTATTCAACTCATTTTGTGGTATCAGATGGGAGATCAGCTACACACCCTTAGACTCTGCTCTTGATTTCCAATACTCCTGGCTAGGATGAGGTGTCTCAAAAAGGCCATCCCAAAGCAGTGCCCAGCACCCATTGAAAATACACTGGGTCTGTTGCAAAAGTTTTGGACCCCACACTTTCTGCACCTCCTCATGCAGCACAGGAATAACATGTGTGGTAGTTGTATGTGGTAAATGGATCTCATGAGATTTATTGGCTAGGACACTTAATACAGAGGTGCGGGAAAGACCTGTTCCCAACTTCTGGTCAATCAAATATATATGAATTTTATATTAATCAATTAATAGTTAAACTGTTCACTTAGATTGGGGTTTTTTTGAGCAAACGCTACTTAAGAACTACAGTACCAGGAGGGCTGATAGACAGCTGGGCATGTCAGGAAGGAGCCTGCAAGGTGCCAAGGGACCTTGTCTTGGACAAAGGCAAGGGATAACCCAAGGAGGGGAAAGCACATGATTTGAGCGTGCTGCAGCCTGGAGCAGGGAGAACGACGTTTCTGGGAGCAGAAAGCTGCCACATTGTATAGCACTCATTTTATATATTACTTCATATATATTATTGTTCTTACTATCGTTTCCTCTCAGTTGTGTTGTTCTATTAAACTGTCCCTATCTCAGCCGATGGGGTTTTACCTTTTTCTCCTGATTCTCTTCCTCATCCCACCGGAGGCAGGGAACAGTGAGCAAGGCTGCGTGGTGCTTGGGTTCCCACTGGGGTTAGCCCACAGCACTCAGCTGGGCAGAGACTTGGGGGCCCTGGTTGGCCAAGACTTCATTTCCTCGCAGTTTGTGGAGTGAAACATCAGTTATTTGGGCAAAGCAGCCTTCATGAGTCTGCAGTGGAACAAGAAATGGCACTAACTACACCCTGTGGCATAAAAAAAGGCTTTTGGTGCTTCTGTGGACTGTGTTTTGAACTGGGGGGAGGGTGCTATAGAAGGCACAGCTCTCTTAGGGATGGATCCAGCTGGTTAATGTGGAAGGCAAAGTGGGACAGCAGCAACAGGGTTGAGCCTGTGTGACACGACTGAGAGCATCAGACCATGATTATGGGAGAAGCACTCAGGAAAATGAATCCTGGGCCCATGGACATATTGCAGAGGACATATTGCAGATGTTAGCCCAAACTGCAGAGATAGGACGTTAGCTTTTGAAACTGCCTGAATTATTTGGCCATGTGCAATACAAGTTCCAGTTCCAGCCCATTTTTAGAGCTTATTGCAGTCAGAGCATGGTCGATCTCTGTAGCTCAAAATAAAGTTTTCTTAAAAAAAAAATAAAAAATCATGCCTTATTAAAATCTTCGAAGGCATATTGACTGAACAACACAGGCCACCCTGTTAGAAGGCTAGAGGAGTTAATCTCACTGTAATTCAGTACTTTCCCACTAAAGCTTTGCAAGCTGCTGACCACATAATAAACTAACGCCTGGCATCATGCCCCTGGGAACTGGGTAGTAGCTATTAATCCAGCATCAATTTCACATCTTTTTCTTTGGGGAAAAAAGCTTATTACATCAGTTGGGTTATGCTGGTGAGTGTTCAATACGAAGGAGTATCTCCCCTTTTCCAGTGGCTTAAAGGTTATAAGCAGACTAGGAAGGATTAATGTCAGGGTAGAAATCAGGGCATGAGCAGATTTGTTGGTAACAGATTAATAGACCACAGAATGATCACCAAGATGACTTTTAGACACCTGTAATTGTGTGGCTTGTATATGCTCCTGAAAGTGTAACTGTGCTCATTGGATGGTCGTAGATGCTCTTAGCACTTTGGCTTTTCTTCTGTTTTCTGGTGATGGAAGGACTTTTTGTAGCTTTTTCTCCCTCCAAACACAGCACCTTCTCCTGGGAACAGCACTGAACAGCAGCCCTGTTACTTCCTTATGCTATTTTATGTGTAAGGGCTTCAGCAGTGGTTAGGAGCAGAAGTTTTAGAGTCCATGGGCATCAGGCCAGCCTTCCTGCAGCAACACAGGAATGGTGAGAATCTTCTTCATCTCGGGGACTATAAAATGGTTTCTCATAATGATTTCCAAAACCACTTACAGGCAGTCACCTTCAACATGTATAGACGATTGTCAACATCCTTGCCCCAAAACTTGCACTCGTTATTTTTAGCGTAGTCTGAAGTGTCCCAGTATGGACTCATTACCAAGGCAACACTGAGGGTTGGTATTTTTTTTAATCAAAGTGCTATGCTACATCTGATGGAGAGTGATTTGGGTTTTTTCCCCTGTAGCCTTGGGAATAAAAAGATAATGGAGAAACATTTCCACATTTTCAATGAACAGACAGCATTATAATGTTGTTTGCTTTTGCAGAAATATATGTTAACAGTTCAGATGAAAATGGATCTTTTCTTTAAGATACCTATTGTTGTGAAGCTGCTGTTGTCAATAAGGAAAACAAGAGGTTTGGCAAAAAAATCAAATAAACCTTGTTCTAATGTATTACTCTTTAAAGCTACGGAAAGATTTGAAGGTCTCATAAATCAGACTAGCATATCTGATTATTTTCCTATACCGGTGAGTAAACAAGTACTTTCTGAGGGTTATTTGATGTAACGTTCAGTCCCCAGCAAGGACTGGTACCATATCTGGTTGAAAGTATGTGCCTTGATTGTTACAGCAATAAATTCTGGCAGCGTCGACTTGAGTTTCTTCCTTCAGCCCAGCAGCAGTTCCCTCACTAACTCCTCAGTTAGCACTCCCTGTTGCAGCTGGGTACGGGGGCGTATATGCCTGTACCGTATAGCTTGGTCTGGTACAGGTAGTTCATGGGGCAGCAATATGTGTCTGCCAGTAATCCTCTATAATATTACTGCTTCCCTGAGAGCAGGAGTGAAGCCTTTCTCTCTGAACAGCAGGTAGGTGACTATTTAGAGCCCTAGCAATTTTCTCTCCATTTTGTTGGCTTTGGATAACCATCTCCTTCCTTTCATGCCTTGCCCAGGAGTTTCATTGCAGGTTACTCGATGTTTGAGTAGTCACTGAATGAGTCTTTTACATTTAGTTCTGCATCTCTCAGTACCTGGTAATTTACGCTGCAGTGCACTGAAATCAATTAAATAGCTGGCGTTTAATTCAGGAGGAAGGGGCTTTGCAGCAAGGCAGATAATAAATGTTAAATCCATATATGCCACAGTATGAGAATTCATTGTGGTACGGTAGGATCTCTCTCAGGCACAACATGGAGGCATTCTGATTAAATAGTTACACTCATTTAAACAGAGAAGGACTTTCCTCACAACCTGGAAAACTCTGAAGTGAAATAATAAGGCATTGAAGCAAGATGCACAATGAACACTGGTGTTCTCAAGGCTGTTCTTTTACATGGTGAAACCATTATTAAAAGTTGATTTTGCCTCTTGAGTTTTCTTCAGGAGGAAAGTTGTGCAGACTGTGGTGAAGGGAACAGTAGTAGGCTCGTGGGTGTTACACATCAGTGTGTACCAGAAGACATGTAAGGATTTTGTGGCAAAAAAACCCAGACTTGATTTTTTATGTGTGCTCCTATCTTAGCCCCAACCTCTGTTCTAGGCAATATAGTCAGGTAGGTTACTCTGGTCAAGAGTCTATATCTGACTCTAGAGTCAGTGTTGCACTAACATGCACTTAGATTTTTTTAGTATTATCAAGGCACTCTGTGTACAACTTCTAGAAGAACCCATTAAGCAAGGTGATGATGAAGCATTATTGTCCTATTCATATTTATGGTGAAAGACAAAATCTCTTGCTTTACATTTTGGCTGGTACTTGCTCCAGAAACTAAATATTTTTAAAGCCAGGAAGATTCATATAGTTTTATGTGTCTGCGCTGAGGGACAGGAGGCTAAACTGGATTGTGTACAACCTAGATTTTTTAATGGAAATACAGGTTGCTGTTTGAAATCCAGTTTTGTGGTGCTGTGGTTACTTCTTCCTACAGAAACTATTTTCATATGCTTGCAGAAGTTCATGCCATAGTTTTCTGCTTTAAACATTCTCCCTGGAAAATTATTCAATGGAAAATAAATCTAGAGGGGTTTGGGTTTTTCTTTTTACTGAAACAGTGGTTAGGTCTGCTCTGGCCAAACTTTTACTTTTTTAAGCATTTTGTAGAAAAAGAAAATACTGCTGCTGGTGAAGCCTGCCTTTGATGCATTTATAGAACATGTGTTCATTTTATTCTGATTCATGCCACATGGTCGCATTTTAGCCTGTAAAGGCCACTTTTCCCCTTAAATTGGAGGAAAACTGTTCAGAGATCCAGATACTTATGTCATCTTTTCCCTTCTTCTCCAAGACAAAATTCCCATTTGGGGCTGTGTGATCCTGGATCAACTGTAAAAGGCTTTCTGTGCTAAAGTACTAAAGATGGTTTGGAGCAGTTTGTTGTTTATTCTGTCTGATTATTCTGTTGGTTAGCAGCATTTATCCACTCTGTAAGTCTGTTTTCTTCACCCCTAATTGATGATATTCTGAGGAGCACTGACATCCTTGGGTGAGATGTAGTGGAGCCTTTAAATGTCCATAGTCCAAGGCTAATGGGATGAGGTTCAACAAGGCCAAATGCAGGCTCCTGCATTTGGGTCATAACAACTCCAGGCAACACTACAGCCTTGGGGGGGAGTGGCTGGAAAGCTGCCTGGCAGAAAAGGACTTGAGAGCGTTGGTCCACAGTTGGCTGAATATGAGTCAGCAGTGTGCCCAGGTGGCCAAGAAGGCCAACAGCATCCTGGCCTGCATCAGAAATGGTGTGGCCAGCTGGACTAGGGCAGTTATTGGCCCCCTGTACTCAGCACTGGTGAGGCTGCACCTCGAATACTGGGTTCAGTTTTGGGCCCCTCACTACAGGAAGGGCATTGAGGTGCTGGAGCATGTCCAGAGAAGGGCAACAAAGCTGGTGAAAGGTCTGGGGCACAGGTCTTATGAGGAGTGGTTGGGGGGCAGTAGTTGTTTAGCCTTGAGGAAAGGAGACTGAGGGGAGACCTTATTGCTCTATACAACTACCTGAAAGGAGGCTGTAGTGAGGTGGGTGCTGACCTCTTCTCCCAAGTAACAAGCAACAGGACAAGAGGAAACAGCGTCAAGTTCTGCCAGGAGAGGTTTAGGTTGGACATTAGGAAACATTTCTTCACCGAAAGGGTTGTCAAGCCCTGGGACAGGCTGCCCAGGGAATTGGTTGAGTCACCATCCCTGGAGGGATTCAAAAGATGTGTAGATGTGGTGTCGAGGGACATGATTTAGTGGTGATCTGGCAGTGCCGGGTTAGCAGTTGGACTTAATCGTCTTACAGCTCCAGAAAAGTGGTTATTCCTTTAGGAGACAAGGGAGCCTAGTTTGAAGGGTGGCAAGGTAAAGGTAGGTTAGATTTCTGTCAGTGAGGATTGGGTCATACTTTACACCAGATGAAATACATTTTTAAAAACAAATTTCCTGGTGAAAGGTGTTTTTATCTTGCACCCTCCTCCCTCAGGAGTTTAACATCATTGTAGATGTAGCCTCTCTCCTCGCTGTTGAGACGCAGCCACAGCAGCTTCCAGGAAGAGCTTACAGAAACATTGTGGGGAGAGACCATACATCTGCTGCATATGGGGATGTACTTTATAACAGAGTGGGAATGAGCAGTGCTGTCTGAAGGCAGGAGCAGCCAGAGCTGCTGGCAGTACTTCCCACCAAACTGGAGAGGTACTATTGAATAGTCTGTGCTTTAATCCTAGCCCTGCCTGAGCTGAGTGAACTCAAGAAATTTGCTAGTGCATTTATGGCTGTGTATGTTTAGTGCAAAAAGGCAACTTGTCTGCAAAGCAGCACAGGCAAAAAAAAAAAAGAAAGGATGAGAAAAATAACATAATAAAAAACAGCAACAACAACAAAAAAAACCCCAACAAAACCCAACAACCAAACAACAAACTGATGTAGCTACTGTCTGTGCATTTGTCTGAAGGTCTGGAGCTGCTCTCTGGCCTGAATATCCTTTTCCTTAGAGTTAAGTGTGACCAGGGGATAGTCATATATAATAGAATCATAAGCACAGCATTATTTAGGTTGGAAAAGACCTTTAAAATCATCAAGTCCGACTGTTAACCCAGCACAGGTTATCACCTGCGGCTGAGCCTCTTTCCTGACCATGTCTGCTCTCATCCCACTGCATTTGCACGTACCATCATCCAAGGTGTTCTTCCTGTACAAGGCATTTTGCTACAGGTTTCCCTTCTCACACAGGTGGACATACTGCTGTCCAAAACTGCAACAGCATAGCATGCCAGCAACATCCTAGAGGGGACTCTACTTGATACTCATCTCATATTCTGCTGTAGGTCACCTCCAGCCAGTTTGTACATTACAACTCTTTGGATGCTGGTGGGGGGAAGGATCAGGTATATTTTATTGCTTGGTGGCTCTTCCTGGTGTGCGACAGCCTCTGGCAAGGCAGATGACATAAT
This sequence comes from Actenoides lindsayi, assembly GCA_025331215.1. Lineage (NCBI taxonomy): Eukaryota > Metazoa > Chordata > Aves > Coraciiformes > Alcedinidae > Actenoides > Actenoides lindsayi. The sequence goes on along the minus strand of WTSP01015334.1, from coordinate 116,834 downwards.
GGTGTGCCTCTAGCATTGTGAAGGACAAGTGCAAACACCTTCCAGCCATTAATGAGTCAGGAAGGATGGGCTGGCTCTAAATTTCGGTACATCGCTGTGTGCGCTTCTAGTGCAGTCCCCAGAGCAGGGACAGTGGCAGAGAGACAGTTCATGACTTGAAGGAGGAGGAGGGAAAAGCAGAAGCTGAGACATATGGTAGAAAAAGTAGAAGCAGACACAGTATCTCAGTGGTAGGTGCTCGTTGGACTGTCTCTGGTGTGCTGGGAAGACTGAGGGTATTCTGATAAAGGAATTGTAATGTTCTTTTGTAAGCTAAAAAATGTAGCAGATCAGAGTGGGTACGGGATTGGTCTCTTTAGCTACAGAAAAATGTTCTAGCTTGTAATAGAAACCAGGGGGTGCTGCTCTCCAGAGTCTTGCAAGAATGCTTTTGTGGTTAGAGCACACAGGTCTGAAAATCTTGAGCTCATTGTATTCTGTCATTGATTTACGCTGCGGTCTCGCATCATTTTGTCTTGTAATTTCCCTGCCCACAGAAAGAGAATACTTTCCTAATTAATTCTGGATAAGATTAATTGGGTTTGTTTGTTTGTTTTTTTCTCGAGTCAATGCTACTCTTCATGCAATAACTTGTTAAAAGAAATAAGAGTGATGTAGTCTGTCCTCTGGCATTGTCCACCAAGGAGCAGTGTGGTCCATCTGGGAATGAGTAAAAGTGAATGGACTTGTTTGCTAGAACCTATTGACTGTTTTGAAAAATATATTCAGGTATGCCTTGATCCCCTCCAGTGTTTCCCTAGGTACTCCGTGTTGGACAGTATCTGTGCAGTGGCTTTATCATAGAATATTAGGATCACAGAATCATAGAATGGTAGGGGCTGGAAGAGACCCCTGGAGGTCATGGAGTCCAACCCCACTGCCAGAGCAGGATCACCCAAGGCAGGCCACACAGGAACAGATCCAAATGAGTTTTGAAAGTCTCTAGAGAAGACTCCACAACCCCTCCATCCCATCCACGTTTGTGCAGAAGCCTATTCAGAAACCTATGCATATCATAACGCAGGCTGCCTAGTGACTCATTGTAACAGCATGACCAGTGACGGCCATCATCATTGCGTAGATTTATTTATCCTTACGGTATAGAAGTGTAGAAATCTAAAACAGCAGAGGTATGACGTCCAAAGTTAAAATCCACTAATATAAAGCCAGGATTTCACCTACTGTGCCTACATTTGAGTGCAGCCGAATGCATCATACCAGTAACAGAGGGGAGCAGAAAGAGGTAGGAGTTAAAATTGGTAAGGGAGAGCTGTAAAGCAGCAGATTAAACCCAGGCTGGATAGAAACTGAACAGCAGTATCCTGATTTTAAATATCCATTTGTTTATGCTGCAGGTAGGTGGAAATGGCCATTGCAGATATGGGGATGATGGAGCATTGTGCCGAAGCACACGGTACAATGGGCTGGCTCCACCACCTCCCTCGACTTTGAGAACTGATACTCGTGCTCCCCCTGTGCAGCAGGAGTGCAGTGTGCCTGGATCTGGGGTGGGTGATTTGTGAATCCCTGGCATGCTCAGGTCCCCTCCAGGTCCGAAACAAAGGCATGCTGAGTCTCTTCCCTATCTCTCTCTTGTTTATATGAAGGCGTGAGCTTAAAGTGGTGGATATGCCAGGATACGTTGTAGTAACAAAATAAATAGTTATCAGTGCTACCTTTGAAATACTTACTGACCTCAATAAAAAACACCCAAAAGGGCCTTTGGAGGAGGATTCCTGGGGACATGAGAGCCTTAGGCTTGTTATATAAGCCTTTAAACCCACCAACCCAGCTGGGAATGTTGTCTGGGCATCTTGTTTCCATTCCAGGTGGGGTGGGTATGAATGACCTTTTTGACTACATCTATACCAGTGAGTAAAAAAGGTCTGTATCAGTGCTATCCACTGAGCTGTGTCCAGGCACTGGCCAGGAGGATGGCTGGCTCAGGCTGAACCACCTCAGGGAAGTGTGCCAGCACCTCTGACAGAGTGGGTGATTTCAGGGCTGTGCACTTTTCCCATTCAGGGACAGACCAGGCACAGCCTCCATGCCTCTGCTCCTCTGTTGGGGTGTGGAAAAAACAGCCCTTTCTGCCGTGTGTGAATGCTGTGAGGATAAACATGTTAAACTCTATGAATTTTTGAAATAATAATAATATCAGTTTTGGCATGTGAATGCCTCAGACAAATATATTGTGCAAACACCAATTGGTTTAAAGTACAACAGTATTGCTTAGAGGCTAGTTTAGTTTGATTTCAAAGGGTTTCTCAAAAAGCCATTAAAAGCCCCTAGAAAAGCAAATGAGCTAAAAGATTTCTCCTGGTTTGACTGTCTAGATTTCAGAGCAGGACATATCAGTTCATCCGTTAAGTGTTGTTGGTTTGGCACTGGTACCACAGTCCATCACCTTGCAGCACAAACCACTGCGGCAAGGGCTTCTTCCTGGCCCGCTTTTTTTCAGAGCTTTCTGATACAATTCAAACTTCAGCCTTTCCACAGCCTCACCACTGCCATGAACATGAGGGTTTTAGAAGTGGTTGGCAGAGTTACATCCTGCAGCCTAATTCCCACCTGGGGATGTCAGCCCTTATTTATCCACAGGTACCTCTGCATCATGATCAGGTCTCTCCCAAGTGCAGGACAAGAAGAAGAAATGGGAAAGGGAACCTGAACTAGCAGCTGGAAAACTGATGCTACAGCAGGAGAATTGACTCTGTCTTCTAGACACTCTCTTCTCTAACCCTAGTTGTGCATACACCACACCACGTGGCTCTTAGTGCAGAATTTACTTTCTTGCTGTTTACTTAATCTATAGCCTCTTGGTAGTAAATTATATTCATGGCCTCCAGGTCTTGGTCCTGTTGAATAGTTATTTGCAAGGCAAAGGAGATACATACTGATTTTATTCTGTTTGGACTTTGAATGCATAAAATAGGGTTTTTTTCAGTCTGAACACGCAAGTGGCCTTTACAGTGTGAATGTTAATGTTGCTTTCAGAAAACATATTTTCTTTCCAATGTGTTGCTTCTCATGTAATGACCCATTTTAGAGAATTCAGCATTATTTATGTTTTGCAGAGAAATTCCTAAAACAAAAGGTATCCTACTTTCCTTCATATTGAATTCTCACTCAGTAGACAGCACCAGATTCCAGTGAAGCTCTGTCTTGTGCAGTTAATCTATGAAGCCTTTGCCTTGTAAAACTTGTTGGTACACAGAGGTGGAAAGCAAATACAATTGCTTGTAAAGTTTTACTTTTGGTGATGTGTTCAGAATTCACTTTGAAAATCCTAAACCTTTATTTTCTGGTAAATCATAGAATTATAGAAGACCTTGGGTGAGATGGAACATTTTAAAGATCATCTAGTCCAACCCCCTTGCCATGGGCAGGGACATCTTGCACTAGATCAGATTGCTCAAAGCCCCATTCAGCCTGACTGTGAACACTTCTGATGATGGGCAGACTGTCCCAGTGCCTCACCACCCTCATCATAAAGAATTTGTTCCTCATATCCAATCTAAACCTGTCCTCTTTCAGTTTGAAACCATTGCCCCTTGTCCTGTCAGTACAAGCTTTGGTAAAATGTCTTTCTCCATCTTTCTTATAAGACCTCATTAGATATTGAAAGACCCCAATAGGTTGTCCCTGAAGCTTTCTCTTCTCTAAGCTGGACAGTCCCAACTCTCTCAGCCTGTCCTTGTAGGAGAGGTGTTCCAGACCTTTGATCATCTTTGTGGCCCTCCTGCTCCAACAGGTCCACATCTTTCATTAAATGACTTAGGCTGGAAATGACCTCAGAGATCATCTAACCCAACCTCCCTACCATTTCTTGTGCTGTGGACTCCAGAGCTGGACATAGTACTCCAGTGGGGTCTCACTAGACCAGAATAGAGGGGCAGAATCGTCTCCCTTGACCTTCTGGCCACTCTTCTTGTGATACAGCACTGGATACAGTTGGCTTTCTAGGTTGTGAACACACTTTGCTGGCTCATGTTCAGCTTTTCTTCCATGAGTATTCCCAAATCCATCTGTGTTGGTGACAACAGATCATGTAACTCTTCTCCTCTGCTTGAACTGTCTATCACCTGAATTGAAAAAATAGTCTCAACACACTCTAAGGGTCTCCTGGACTGCTTACAGCTTTCTGGCTGCTTCTGCAGCAGATGCCAGGGTGATTGAAGTCGCCCAGTAGGATCAGAGCCTGTAACTGTGGTGCCTCCTGTAGCTGAAGTAAGGATGCTTCCTCAGACAGTAAACACCAGCCCTGAGGTTTCCTTTGCTGACTTGGCCTGTTAATCACTGTTTTTCAAAGATAGCTCTGTGCTATCACTCCTTTTGTATTCTTTTTTTTTTTTTTTTTTTTCCCCCCCGCAGAGGGCAACCCCACTGCCTCTCCTTCCTTGCCTGTGTATATATGTAAATCATGGATAATAGAATCTGTAATAGAAACATCCTATTTTATACACAAAGATCCAAAGTCTAACCAGCACCAGCAGCTAAATTTGAAATGATGAGACTTGTCCAAAGTTCCTTTACCAGTTATTTCCCTTATTGGAGCAAAGCCTTTGCACCCTGGCTGGGCCATGGGATCTGCCTGTTCTTGGAGTTCCTCTGACATACATGACATATACAAAGTTTCCCTTTTAAGCCTAGTGTCTTAATTATGTGTGGGAGTGTGTGGTGGGGGCTTTGCCGTGGCTCCCTGAGGGAGGCAATGAGATGGTGTCAGGCCATGCAAGGCGTTCCAGCCAGGCTTTCTGCAGATGAATCATCCAAAGGACTGTTTTTGAAAGACTGGGCTCTTGCATTTGATTCACTCTCCTTGGTGAGCTGAAAATAGTGTGCATTGTTCTCATAATCCTTAGCAACTTAAAAACTGTCGTTAACTTGAATACTTTTTAATCTTTACCTACAGCAAGAAAATAGGCTAATTCAGTTATTCCTGCAATTGCTTAGCGAATGCTAATTAACTGAGATTCTGATGGCTTTGTTTTTTTCATCAGCTTTCTAAACATTTCACTTATCATTTCAATGAGTTCTTTACAAATCTGAGGCACAGTGAATAGATTTGTTTCTAACAGGCACATTATTAAGTCAAAGCAACATGTAAAAATATATCTTCCCAGGAAAAAAAGATCCACTCCCACAATCTCATTAACTATAGATTATCAAGATTCGTAATGCCCTGGATAGTTGTTTGGGGGTTTTTTTTGCAGGAAAGTTGTTTATAATCATGTTGTAGGACAACAGTAAATTATGGTGCTATTGAGAAGTGGTACCACACATTAGTGGTGCCACACATTGGAGGAGTTGTAGGGTACATACGGGACAGAGACTACAGATTCACCAGACCTGACAGTTATGCCCAAAACTGCTCTGGAGGACTGTGAATTCCAGCTTTGCCTATTTTGAGCTGCTCTTGCTCTGTTTCCCCTGAAATATGCTCCTTCTCATCTGGGTTGCACGCAGTTTGATGAATGACTTACATGTGGTTGGATAGTTTGGTTGAAAGCCCTAGGTAGGTAACTTCAGTCTGATACTAATTGCTTAAAGGTCTAAAGGCTGTAGATCTAGGAAGATCATCTCTCAAAGGACCAGCACAAGTGACCGCAAACACTGTGCATTGCAGAGGAAGCACCATGTATGTGTCTGTGTAATGGCAGATTTTGCCCTTAAAAACTAGGGAATGGTTGTTCTGCTTGGCTCTTCGGTGGCTATGATGATCCGCTGCTTACCACCAGGTTGAGGTGGGGTTAGAGTTGTATCTTGAAACGCTAATGACCCTGTGATTTCTGCCCTGAGCTGGGCTCATCTGCATGGAGCAAAGACTTGCGTCTCTTATCAAAACTGCATTAAGCGACAGACTGATGGAAATTAACAACCGTCAAACCATCTGGGACCAGCAGATAATCTCATTTCACATTCAGTAATGAACACCCTCCTCCTTTTACTGCACAAACCAAATGCCTCAAAGCGATCTTTAAGGACTGTGTGGAAGGACTGGAAGCAAGACAGCAAACAGGGCTAGTGGGATGAGGATGGGGGCAAACAGCACCTATCTGCTTTCCATGCCCAGCTGAGGAGTAGGTATTGGCCCTGACACTGCCTGGGCTTTCTCAACCCAGCAGACAGCAGAGGCCACGTGTCCATGCTCATTTCTAGGGGCACAACATGCTGTTGCTGAATTCAGCTAGAATTTTTCTGTTAACTTTGATAGGATCAGTCCCATAGATGAAAGATTAGTGTTTGCCTCTGGATAGAGATGTAATAATTGAAAAAAATTTCAGCATTGTATGGGATGGTAGACCCTGCTTATGACCGATCTGCTCTGCATCTCAGGCACATCCACACCACAGAGCATTTGGCCCTCGGTCTCCTCAAGGCCCCAGATGGTGCCATGATGGGCCTTACACATGATCAACATGCTTCTTGTCTTTTCTCAGTTCAGAGTGTCTCACATGACATGAAAGGCATGTTGCAGGTCACCACAACAGCACTTTTATAGTGTGACACTGAGGATGTGACCTAGTCTCCAGCGTGGGAAGCTGGGAGGTTTTGGAGAGATATCTCATTGCAGTGATCCAAAACAGAGCCAGGGTGTGAGCTAGGAGAGGATCCATGGACCTCAGGCATTCAGTGCTTAAGCTCATTTTCTGGCCATCATTTAGTTGGCATTTATAGATTTGTCCTACATCTCACTCCCTGCAGAAGGAGACCCCCAAATCCTGAGATTGGATCTGCATGACCATATCCTCAATCAAATCCACAGTCTTCTTGAGGTGACCAGCTTGTCACCCCTCCCAGTCAATTTTGGGAGGGGAGTCTTAAGGCTGGTGTTGGTGTCTCTAGTCCTGGAGGCTGGGCTGGTTGCTATCCTACCAGGGCAGAGAGGCCGTTGCTGATCCCAAGTTAAGTGTAGCAGCTGGTGGGTAGGAGTCAGTGCTAAGGCAGCATCCTGTGCTTCCCCAGCAGTGTGAAGAGCTGCTCGGTGGTGAGGGAGGGGAGGAGGGAGTATGTTGGGAGGAAGCTGTCATGGATCTGCCTGTCATTGCTGCTTGCAGTCCTACGCTGGCTGAGTCAGAGCTGGCGGGAAAGGCGAGACACGCGTGTGGTCTCTGGGAAAAGTCCACACTCAAAACCAGGTTTCTGAGGAAGAGAGAACCAACAGGACCCCCAATTTAAGGGCTGCAAACCTGAGGGGCTGTGTCTGGTGTTATAGAGAGGACAAGGGTGCGGAAGACTATGCTGGAAGGCTGTGGTGGGCGGGTGTCAGTGTGCTGTATCACACCCCCAGGAACTGTGAATTTGTCAGCATGGTTGGCCATTGGGAGACTCTACCTTCAGCGTGAACCAGGCCACCGCATTCAAGCTGCCGAGCGCAAGAGAGCAAGGTGGTGCAATCTCCACCACAGCATCCAATGAGTTTCTCTTCTTGCTGCCTTTCAGCCCTTACGTTGTAGGCTCACCAGCACTTACATGGCCATCTCAGTACACACAAATACTGTTCTCATCAATAATGCTTTTTAAAAGATCTTCAGGAGCTACTTAAAATGCTTTATGTCGTTCTCAGTTCAGATGTGCGAAGCCAAACAGGGTGAGCTTTGAAATCGAGCTTATACTCAGCAATAATCCAGAGAAGAATTAGCAAAGACTTCAAAGTTAAATTATCTAAGATAGCATGTTGAGCCATTGAATTTCAGTTTAGCAGCATGCCAAAATATCTCAAGATGTCTCTTATGATGTATTTCATTGTTTCTTATAATTTGAGTAGTAGGAAAGTGATTAAAAATATCACTGCATCCTTCTGTTTCTCTTTGATTCACTGTCTGAAAATTCAAGATGTTTAAAAAGGTATTTATACTTGTACACTTAGTCTTCTGCAATCATTTATTTTACTATGCCATTTGAAAGTGATTCAGTTAAGCAATTAAGGTCTAAATTAAATTGTCACACACAAAGAAGGGTATTTGCATATGGTACTTACAGCATCCTTTTGAAGTTGATTTGCCAGAGAGAAACATGAACTCTTTGTGTTCATTCCTTGCATCTTCCCTAATAGTTTTTGAAACATTGGCTAATCTGAGATGTATCTGATGGAGGAGTGGAGTTCTTGGATGTAAGTGGATCCCTATGAGTTTTGTGACAATATCTGCCTGATAAAGAGAGAGCCTACAAGTGCTTCAACAGAGGGAAATAGATATTCTTGTGAGTTTTGAACGCAGTAGCATGTGCCCCATAAACAGCTCGGTGTTTCCCGGTCGCTGAAACAGAGAGGTGTTTCCTTTTCTAACTTTAGAGTGGTTATTTTGAGGGCTTGACAGGGGAATGTAGAGTTTCATGCATCACCCACGGTGTTTGAAAAAGCATTAGGATATTGAGACTATCTGTGACAAGAAGTACAGAAATGATTTAAGAGGCTGGCAGAAATCCCTGGGAAGAGTTTAAAAGAGCTCAAGAGGTTAGTTTGACCAAGCAGTGATTAATAAGGGAGATGTTATGCTCAGTATCTGGTGGATGCAGAGTGCTAGGGGAGAGAAATTGGCTGCTGTTGGGAAACGGTGACAGACTTCTCTGATTACTCTCTCTGACTGCAAGTGTTAAAAAAGCCAGGAGATGAGTTTCTGCAGCTCTGTTAACCTGCAACAGCAAGTACTGCTCCGTAAACCCCTTTCTCTCTGGAGATGATACATCAGCAAGACCCCAGTTTAGGATAAACTATGCTCTGTGAGGACGTTTAGGTTAATAGCTCGTGTGTGCATGTGGGATGTTGCTCAAAACCGTTGAAGTCACTGTGAGTTTTTCCATATGCTCGGTGAGCTGTGATTCAGGCTCTTGCTGAGGTAGGGAGAAGGATGTACCCATTTTTTCAGGGAAAAGCAAATACCTTCTGCAGAAACTTCTGTTCAGCAAGAAATTCTGAAGAAAACTTTGGAGCTCATCTCTCCTGTGACATTAAGTTATGGTAATTTAACATATTCCTTTGGATTTTAAAAGAGAGTAACATATACACTATAAACAGCTCAGCATTTCCAGGTGGCAGAGAAGAGAGGTGTTTGTGGTTTTGGTACTAGTGATGGGGTTTCCATACACCCTGAGAAGGAGGAGAAGGAGATCCTGATGAGGTTTATCTTACAGCAACCGTGGTGATTCCAGCAGTAGCTCACAGAGGAAGTGCAGGAGGATTTGGAAAGGGTGTAAGACCTTAGGAAACAGCCACCCGCCCAAAGAACATCAAAGCTGAGGTTGTCATGGTGGCACTGGGTTTGAAACATCAACCTCAGAGAGGGTAGCAATGGTGTGAAAGTAAGAAAAGAATGCAAGAAAAGGAAATTTTTATGATGAGTGTGAGGACACAATTTCCTGATAGCTGAAGTTATCCTCTGAATGAAGTGTGACAGATCTGTCACTCAAAGCTGAACAGGACAGAGAAGTGGGGAGCAATCCTGCAACTTCAGAGGAAACAATCAAAAGTTAGCTGGACAGAATGATGCAAGACTTTTTCTTCCCACTTCTGGTTTCTGCAATTTGAAATTGCCTCTAATGACAAGAAAATTAGAACAGAAACTGTCCAATATTGAAGATGCATTGGGTAGAGTCAGACATGATCGGTAATGGGCCATATAATACATTTCCTCCTGAAATCTTGCAGAGTACATTTTGTATTTTAGTGATGGGAAAACTGGGCTCAGGTTGATTCTTCTCTGAAGGGTAAGAATTTTCTGAGTAACATTTATCTTCAGGTTTTACCACATTTTATAAATGGCTTTGTTCTGTTTTCTTTTCCCAAATAGGAAATTTCACTCTGTAAAAGAAAGTGCTTTCAATATCTAGTCTGAATATAGAAACTACTTTTATGCAAATCTGAATATAAACTTAAGAGAAGAAACAAGCTAAAAAAATCTCTTGAGGTTATTACATCAATCTCAAAGTTAATAAGCTGGAAGAGAATGCATTTTAGATTTTATATTAACTTCCTTTAGAGAACCATTTTTACTTACACTTCAGTTTCCATTTCATTAATTTATTAATAATTAAACACCTGAAAAATAAAAGATCTGTTATTTCTCATGTTATGTCCATCTATAGATTTCTAATTAATCAGCCTTACAGCACCAAGCAGTTCCTCCAGCAACTGTTGCTACTACCAGCAAAATTTTAGTGGCAGGTTTTAACTGGTTTAAAATAGAGTTTAACTCTTTAAAATGTAATGCAGCTATTTTTCTGTGCCAGAGCAGAGACCACAGGCTCACAGAGATGTTTTGTACCGCAAGGGCCACATCTAAGGTGGGAGCCTGGGAACCTCTCCCTGCATCCTGGGCCCACACAGGAGCTCCAGGTGGATCCAGGCTTGTGGGGCAATGCATCCCATCCTCTTCTGGTTGGAAAACCTGAGAGCATGGATGGGGAAGGATCTGACTGTGCTCCCAGCCTGGCTGTGGGGGATGCAACGATGCTTTGTGCTGGGAGGTTAGCAATGGCACAGATACATTGCTCTAGCCTTGGAGATCTTACAAGCCCTGGAGCTCATAAATGAGACAAACAGCAGAAGGTGACATGAAAGCATTTGGACGGGAAAAACCTGCTTTAGGGCACAGAAGGAGCCTGTGGTGGTGTCAAAAATAAACACACGGTTTTGAAAGCCTAGTTTTGCCTGTTTCCAGGATGAAGCTGTCGTACCAGCTACTCTCCAACACTTCAGAAATCTCCTGTGGTTTGCTGGCAGAAAAATTGTTAAAGGTATATTTCATCTCATGATCCTGCAAACTTTTTCTGATGTAACTTTGCCCTGATAAATAATCCCCTACACAGGGAACTGAGAATCACATTCTCAAATTGTAGCTCCCCATATACCAAGGCCCTGTGACTAAAGAGATCTGAGTCCATGGAAAATATCCTCTTTCAGAGCAATTATAAAAAAAAATTAAAAAAAAAATTATAAAGTTCCTGGCTAATAACTGAAAGGACAGCTCTGTATGTAGGGTGAAACTGCAAAAGCTCTTTGGTGATCTCAAATTCTGCCTGCTAGAGTGGTACTGAGGCTCCTCCTGTGGGGATCATGGAGAAATACAAACGGTGAAAATACTGGAAGCAAGTAGAAAAAGTGGCTAATGAGCAGGAGGAGGAACACCAACTGACCGGTGAGGGATGAAAGTCTTAGCAATGAATCATACAATATCTCTGCCGAAAGTATAAAACAAACCCATTATTTGTCCTCCCCTTGCTACAAAGCTTTAGAAATTACTTTTTTGTTTCTGAGTAACTTTTCTCCTCTGCACTCTTTATTGAAAGTGATGGTACCAGTTTGGGCTGAAATCAGGGTCTTAGGGGTTTGAGCTTTTTCAGGGAAACCCTGGTGGATTAATGATGATGTTTGAGCTCTCGGGAAGCCCTGACATCCCAGGGTTCAGACTTTGCTGCCTTCTGAAGGGCAGCACAGCATCCCTTTGCAAAGGCTCAGGTGTAACTCCTGTCACCTTTTCTGGGTGTGACACCTACGCTGTCCTACCAGAGAAGACATACTGCCTTGTCACCAGCTTTCCACGCTCTTAGTTTACACTTCTCCATAGTCCAAGGGAAGGTTTGCACAATTACCGATGAGGACCGTACAATGAAGCTCTGCTAACTTGACTTTTCTTAGTATGGTTGATAAACCCAAGCATGTGAATTTGTTTGTCAGATAAACCCAGTATGAACAGTGGTGACCCTGTTCCAGGTTGGGATTTATCATAAGAATAGATTTTTCTTGGGAGTGGAGTTACACATCCAATCTGGCCCTGCCTGAACTTCTATTTAGGAGGTTCAGATCTGGGAATAACTCTTGCAGAGGTACGTCTTGGCAGGGATGGGCACATCCATGCAAGGATAGAGAGATAAGGGCTAAATGCCAAGAGGGACTGAGGCATTCAAAATTACTCTTAGCTGGAATATAAATGTTGACATCCAAAGTTGTCATAATGAAGACTTTAACTGAGTTGCTTCCATCCCTGAGGGTGGGAAGAGCTTCCTAAGTTGCCTGTTGTTATTCCCTCCAGTCTCTGAACAGGAATGAGCAACTCATCACTAACTTAATTAGCCAGATTATCAAGTCTTTCCTCTGCCGAGCCCTGGAGGAGCTCGGTTTGGCATCCAGACTCGGCACACTTACCACACACCAACGTGGTTAGATCCAACAGTACGTGGAGCTGCAGCCGCTACTCATTTCAGACCAGTGTCCTAGGAAATGGTGCCAGGCTGGGACCTCCACCCTTCCCATAGTGGCTTTGCAGGGGAGTAGCCTTCCAGAAACTGGTGATGGGGCTTTGATTCCCTCCTGGAAAAGATGCCAGGGGAATGCCTGAACCAGCAGTAACACTTAGTTTCAGTATCTGCTTTTTTCCTTTCTTTTTTCTTTTCCTTTTCTGTATTTCCAAAGCCAGAGATATATTTGTGTTTCAAAATATATTAAGTTGTCATGGAAAATAGTGAAGCTTTCTAAGGAAAAAAACCATCAATTCTATAGAAATGCAACATAATGCTTTTTTCCTCTGTGGGGATGATTTTTGTGAAACTTTATTCCATTTCTAAACTTGTGAAAAAGATATAAAAAATCAGAGAGCAAATGTATCACTCATGCTTTGTGGACAGCTCACGTTTACCAAGCAATGACAGATTCTTGTCTGAAAGTCTGTATACTGAAATTTTGCTTTCACACATGTTACAGTGCTTTATTTCTCTGCATTTATGCTCTGGGTCAGCCAGTTCAGCTCAGCATCAGAGGAAGTCAAGAGCCCAAGAGCCGAATTTTAATTAGAAGGCAATCAAACCACCAGATGGCTCTCTGATGTCTTAAATCTCCACTTGGATGAAATAAATTGGCTTTCCTTGAAAACAGCCTTAGAGTAAATTTTAAACAATGCCCCAAAGCTGAAACGGAAAGTAGTTTTACATAGTTGTGAGAATAATTTGTAGACTCTGAGGCATTTGTTGGAGTGTTTTATTTGTTTAATCAAAAGCATTAATGCCTGAATCTCTGGTTGCTTTCGCACTGTGCCCCGTGATCTATTCTCAGTATGGCTTTTGTTTAAAAATAGTTTTAGTGTTTGGGTTTAGTTGTACCAAATTACAGAAAATAAACAAAACATAAATGAATTCTTCCCAATTCTCAGTTTCAGTGTTGTGTCCCTTACGAGATTGGTGGCAGTTTGTGGTTTGAACCCCCTCAGTGCAATGGAGGTGGGATGGGTATTTCCCAGGTGGGGTCATGAGCGCAGGGGGACAAAGTGAGACCTCCCAAAATCGGTGAGCTATTAGCATAAGGGGAGCATGATACAGAAGCAGGCCTAGGAGATAAACTCTGAGCATCATCAGTACCCTAAACCAGGGGAGGCCAGAAGGAGGAAACCTTCATCAGTGTGAAGTGGAAGAGCAGCATGGCAGAGAGGAGGCCTGGGAAGTCTGTAATACACAACTCATTGTACTGGGATCTGCTGAAATCACTCGTGTTTTTTCTAGGTGGTAGCAATCATCCTTCCCTACAGCTGGGGTCCCTCACACAGTATGTGGGCGATCACATCTTTATCCCATGTCCCATCTGTTGCGTGAGAACCTTAAGGCCAAATTCAAAGCCCGTTTGTAGTCAGGGGATAAAATGCCCATTAGCTGCAGTGACTCAGACCTCAGCATCTCACTGCTCTTTTCAGTATGAATGCTGAAATTTGCCATCTTGCCTTGGTTGGTGGCTCGTGTGTCTGTGTGGACCAGGTGCCAGCAGAACTACGTCCTCCCGCCCCAGAGCTGCTGTCCTGCAGGGTTTGCATCTGCTGCTGCAGGAGGGAATATCCTAAACCGTGGCTGACTTGTTAGGCGGTGGGTTCAGCTGCTGTATCTAGTTTGGCAGCTCTCTGTGAGTTTCTAAATGATCTACATTTTTGTGCCTATAAATAACGATGGCAGCAAAAATTGTGACTATTGTTGTGCCGTCTGTCCCTGGAGCAAGCCCAACCTTGTGATCTAACTGCTCCACCAAAAAGCTGGTGGTTTTTTGCATTCTCTATATGTTGCATTTCAACCTGATCTCTTGCCTGTGCTGCTGGGGCTTCTGGAGTCAGGGTGACCGAGCAGGATGCTGCAGAAAGCTGTGGGGTCCAGGATGGTCCTACACTTCAGGGACAACCCAATCGTAGCTTCAATGCCATTGCCCCTTCCACATCACTGGCCCAGTTTTGTAGTGGTGTCTGCATTGTATGTATGGAACATGCACACCGAAGTCATGAGATGGACACCTGGAGTCTCTTGTGTTAGACCCTAGGGGGCCTGGGAGATCTGTTCTTGCAAGCCGAAGTGTTTGGGGATTGTTTATTATCCTGCAATGATATTGTCAGTCCATTATGTTGTCAATACCTGCTTGAATCCACAGGCGCTGCTGTGTGCAGGATGTGTTACCTAATTGACATGCTCTTTCTGCTGGGTGACCATGTCCTTAAGGAAGCTGAACCTTGGAAAAAAATTGTAATAATGCAGCTTGGGTTCACATCTTCAAAGAGGGCTATGGTCAGCTCTGAAAGTCAAGTTCTGCTGGTTTTGTGTCTGAGCTTTGAGCCTTGGGAGTGCTGGGATATCAGGCATTGCCTTGCAGGAGGGTTGGGCACTCCAGCCTCAGCGTTTAGGTGGCAATAATGAACATGAGCACTTAAGGTGCAGGACATAGCAGCACAACAACAACAATTATTCAGAAAAAAAACCCCAAATCATAAAAATTTCAGCTTTATTTTCCCAATAAATTGTTTATGTTAAATGAATATTATACAGAGGTGCTTTTAACATACTGGAATAGCACTTTAACACAAAGCACTTTACAAGGAGGTTTCAGCCTGGTGCTTAACAGCTATATGGGAGGGAAACATTTGGCATTTCTGTTTTCCTAACCTCCTGAGAACTCACCAGCAAGATTCCTCTTAATTGAACCCTTAAACTTTTAATGCAGTCCCTGGACTGATATGCATTTGCCATATGTTTTACTTAGCTGTTAAATGGTTGACTAAGGGCTTTACTTGGCCTGTTAAACTGAATTGATGACATTTTAATATTGCACAGGGAATAGCACAGCCAAATAGAAAACAGACATCTGTGGCACTGAGACAGGTCAATCCTGGCGCTGGGCTGAGGAGCTGGACCAGGATTTTGAGTTCTTGCAACCAGAGCACCATAAATAACGCAGCAAGAGCAGGAGAGCATTTTCAGCAGTGGCTTTGGATGTTCATACCTGGTTATAACTCATTATTTAAGGGCTGTCTAGAAGCACTTTATAAATCATCATCATGAAATCTGTTTTCCATACTGATCTGTAACAAACAGCTCAAGTGCACGGCTTCTTGCACTGCATAAATACACCTGGTTTGCCTGCCGGAGAGGTGGATGTGCTCTTTCTGCAAGATCGAACTTGACATGGTGAATTTTCAGATGGAAGACATGGACTGGACTAAGGTTACCACCTACTAAAAGCATGACAGGATGAACATATTTATTAAAGGGATGAATGTGGCTCCCTGCAAAGGTTAAAGGCACAACTGATATTCATTTTAATAGACCCTGTTACTGTTCTGTGACTTTAGCATCAATAAGGTGGTTCCAGCACTGAATAAGTGTTACAGTGCTGAGGGAGTCTTGAGTTATTTTCTGAGAGGTGGAACATTTTCAGAAGGAAGTATGGAAAACACCCTGTGGTTTAGGGCACTTTCCAAGAGTTGGAGCTATTGACTTGAATCCCCCTGTCCTCTGTCCCAGCTGGAGCAGGGAGTGGAATTTGTGCTCCACGTCCTGGGAGCTTTTCTGCTTGCAGTTGGCTGCATGGTGAGCCTTGACCTGCTGGCAGCAGCAGTACCCGGGTTATCCAAACCATGTGTTTGATCCTAGATGCCTAATTCCTCCCCCCAAAGAGACCCAGGCCCCTTTTTAGATTCATTCTTCAGTGACTTGCCCAAGGTTGCAGAGAAAATTGGTGACAGAGCAAAGGTTAAATGCAGCTCCCCTGAGTTGAAGCTCTTGCCTTGGCCATGCTTCTGTATTCTCAGGGGAGTGCAATGATCCTGCATGTCTCACACCTCTCTGCTCACTGGCATAAGGGTACTGGGGAGAAGTATGGAGTTACGTGGTAGCACTCATAATGTATCAGATGTAATTACTGCAGTAATACTAATTTCTTTGCCATGTCTGGTGTTAGTGAAACCTTGCTTGGTATGCAGGCAACCAAAGATTGCCTGATCAGCAGAGAGGTCAGACCATCTAGCTGTGGATACTTACCCTCTTAGAACTTCTCTTTGGTCTCTTCATTTGGACCAGCAGAACAGCAGTTTACTAACTGGAATGCATTGGCTTAGGGGCACTCAGTGACTCCCTGGCAGTGCCTGGACTGAAGACTCCCAGGTTTTAATACTGTTTCCTCTATTTTCACTCTCAAAATCATTCTCATACAGATAACCATATAATTTTGCCCTAATACTTGTGCATCTGTGTGCAAGTTCCAAGGTCCTGGGAGGCATCTGCTTGATAACAGCAGGGGTCTTACAAAGGCTCTCTCATGTTACATGCACACACACAACATACAGCCTCTTTAAAAGCTAGAAAAAGTGGCATTCTTCAGCTAAGTTCATTGGGCAGGCTCCATGATGCTCAGATCTTGTCTGTACTGGACAGTGACTGGAGTAGCTACTATAGATCAGTTTCCTACAGATATTGCCAGACTAAGAGTCACTTCAAACTAATTGCTCTTCTTTACCAATTGCATCGCTACCTTGCCATGTCCTTGATCGCTGGTTGCACTGGCTGTGGGCTTGCTTCCTTGTAAAGCCCCAGATTAACTCCATTCTGGTGAAGTTCTCCCCTGCTGTAGCCAGTGCAACACCACTGGCATGTCTGGGTCTGTCCCACTTGGTATTTGCCCTTCACTTGTCAGATGCTATTGCCAAATCTCAGGCATCTCTGTGCATGGCTTGTGAGTCCTGCAGCCAGAATCTGTATTTCATTTTTATCCATGAGTTTTTGCAATGTGCTTTCTCTACCGTATCAGCAAAAACCCCAAAGTGTCTGGCCATCTTCTAAACTCCTGGGTGTTCTTGGGGTATAAAACACACACCCAAGGAGCACGGTGAGAGTTATATTTTCTGGGTTGTTGTTTAGGTTTGATCTAATTAGTTTTGGGTTGGGTTGGAGAAAGAGCTTTTGATTTTAAGTTTCTCAAAACTGTGTTTATAACATGCAACACATGCTAAGGAGCCAGGATTGGCACTTAGTATTTCTATAAAATGCAAAAAGAAGATTAAACACTTATTTTTTTAAGTCACAGCTGAATCCATGAAATCATGAGGTCATGTTTTGTCAGCAGGAATGCCCATGATCACATCAGATCCTATACTGACCAAATTAAGTAGACAGCAATTAAATGGTAAAGCTGAGGATTCCCTATGGGCTGCACAGGGCCATTACAGTGGCAATTCAGACTAGGTCAGCATTGTGCCCATCTGCACAACCCTTTTCATCCTTCAGAAGTGGGATAAGGTCCTAAACCACATATGCTGGCTTATATCCCATCCGTGGCCAGCATACCTGGCAGAAAACACGCTCTTGGGGTCATCTCCTGCCATGGGCCTCCCTGAGAGCAGCAAGGCTGGGCTGGTAGGAGCAGTTTGATGGCTGTAATCTGAAGCTGGTGCAGTTCTACAGCTTGTATTTTTGCTGTTGCTTGGGACCTGCTCATGAATGGGATTTTATAGGGCAGTTTAAGTATGGAATGTGAAGCATGGGGGAATTATATCATTTATGGTTCCCAGGAGGTAGAGCTGCGCAGTAGGAAGAACCGCACCATGCACAGCAAAAACTAGGAGTAAGCAAGTTTTCTGTGAGGTTTCAGGTTAGTCCTGTTGGATGCTTTAGAGGCTGAGGTACTTGAGGGAAATGAGGACCATGTCCTTACTCTTTGCCCACTAGTGTGGGGTGGTGCTTCCTAGGAGCTGCCTTTGGGGTGCCACTCTTGAGAGGGGAATTTTTATGGTGCTGTTGTGTGGGATGGACAGGAGCATCACTGTGCTCTGCCCCAGCACCACCACCGTCCACATGCTGATGGTCTGACTTTGAGAAGATGACCCAGGTGTTTGCCATAAGAGGGAGAAGAGTCTTTGAACTGTTCTGTACTGGACTTTGCTTGTTGGTGCTGATTTGCTCTTCTGTCTTGAAAATAAAATTTGGAGCTACTTGCGTTGATTAATGAAGAATTAGCTGGAGACTTCTGTTTTCTGAGTCAAGACAACTGTGTAAAGTGCTAGAATAGATGGTAGCCTTGAGCAATAATTTACAAGTGGATATTTAAAATCTCTCCCAAGGCCGTGGAACAATCCCAGTAAAAACCAGAATTCCTGTCAATCGACCAGCCTGGTTTTTTAAGACACAGGAGCAAATAGCTATGTTTAAAAATAACAGGCACGTAAAATCTCCCCTCTTTTGTTGGAGTACTCATTATTAGCATGAGCATGTGTCTGTTTTCATCTATGTGATTAGATTCTTGGAAGTCATCTCCATGATGAATTGATGATTTGCATTAGAAACTTCTTAATGGCCTGGACTAAATCAGCCACCAGTAAGGTGATAATTAAAGAATTATTAAAATAAACCCCAGGGCATTTGTTTTATGTAGGACATTCTGGAAACTCTCTTTTGTGTACTATGCTCCTACTATTTCTTTTAACAAATACTTTCCTTCCAGGAAGGGTGGTTTTTTTTATTTCAAAAGGCAGTAGATTCGGCTATTGCATGGAACAAAACCAATAAATCTGTGGCAGTGGCACCTAGTTTTAGTGTCTGGTAGCCAACATGTACTGAGCAAGCACAGGGTATTGGCAGGATCATCCTTCTGCCCTCTCCATGCCCAGCTTGTTTCACTCATGGTTTCTGAGCATTTTTGGAAGCTGTCCTTTCTGCTGTCCAGCTTTGCCTGGTTGTTTCATTGGCTGCTGGTGGCACCACATTCTTTCTGTCTCTCATGGGGATGCTGTGGACAGCATCTCCTTGAGGAGCTCATCCCACAGTAGCTGAAGAGCAGAAATCACATGAGCCTTGTAGATTCACATGCCCAGCTTCTGGGTTTTTTGGATAGTATCAGGAATTAGAACCAGATGGTTGGGGTTTTTTTGTAGGTTTTTGTTTTGTTTTGTTTTTTTAAGACACTGCCTCTTTTGTACATCATAAATCTTCCTTTGAGGCCGTGAGACAATATCTGTGCTGCCCACCATCCAGACAAACCACAGTAAGTCAGCAAGTGCTGTTGGTCCCTACCGTGCCTTATCTGTGCAAAGGGCACAGCTTGGAAATTAGCTGTTGCTAATAGGAGAAGGCAGCTGGTGATCCGCAAATAAATAGGAAGCTTTAGTTGCGGGTTTTGTTCCTGGCTTGTCAGCAATGCACAAGCAGCATCGTGAGTCATGTCATAGAATCATAGAATAGTTTCATCTGCAAGAGACCTTCAGGATCATCAAGTCCAACCATATTCCTAGCCATATCAAAAGCCACTAAACCATGTCCCTAAGCACAACATCTAACTGCCACTTAAACACATCCAGGGATGGTGACTCTACCACCTCCCTGGGCAGGCCATTCCAATGCCTGACAACCCTTTCTGGAAAGAAATGCTTCCTAATATCCAGCCTGAACCTCCCCTGGTTCAACTTCAGCCTTGGTCTGTCACTTGTCACCAGGGAGAACAGACCAACTCCCGCCTCGCTACAACTTCCCTTCAGGTGGTTGTAGAGGGCAGTAAGGTCTCCCCTCAGCCTTCTTTTCTCAAGGCTAAACATCCCCAGATCCTCCAGCCTTTCCTCGTAAGAGACATGCTCCAAACCCTTTACTAGCTTTGTAGCCCACCTCTGTACCCTCTCCAGCATCTCAACATCCTTCTTGTAGAGAGGGGTCCAAAATTGGACACAGTATTTGAGGTACAGACTCACCAAAGCCAAGAACAGAAAAAAAAAGAGCAATGACAATTTAAAAATGGATGTGATAAAAGATACATCTCTGAATCCAGCATTGTTCAAAGGGATACTAAAGTATAGACACCACTTCTAGAATGTATGTACTTCAAAAAGCTGTAACTGAAATTAAGAAAATGGAAATGATGCATGAGAAAGACATAATATTTTAAGAGCCAAATAAAATTTAGCTTTATAAGCTCTGTCTACTTAGAACAGTAAAATTATTACCATGAATTGACTTGATCATACTATATACTTAGCCTTGCTAGATAATGCATTAATTCTTTACTGTTTAAAGACAACACCAAGGATGGTTGAGAGTTCAATGAAACATGCTGAAATGGAGTAGCATTACTGTTCCTATGACTGAATATGAATAACCATTGGAAAAACCGAGATGGATTTTCTGTCTTTGTCTTCAAAATTAGATTACTAGCCCCTGCAAAAACACTAGTGAAGGTGAAAAGCTCTGAAATTTGAAGGTCCGTACTATGCAATGCATTGCACTAAGTGTTCTGATAAATATTTTTGGTCTTAAATTATATTTGAAAGCTTAGTAAACAAATATTGCAATAAGATTGTCATCATCAGTCAAAAAAGCATACCAGACAACCTCAGATTGCAGTTAGTAATCCTTGCAACAAGTCCAGTGACTTGCAGTTAAGATGCAGCATATATAGTACATTAGTGATTATTCAATTCCTGGGAAAATCAGCAGTTTAATGATATCCTTTTTGTCTACATTAAAATTGTGGAACTGAAGCACTTTCCAAGCTTCTGGGTTTCAGTAACATGCCAAACTGTTATCCCACACCCATGTTAGGATCAGACACAGTCAGCAGTCATATGTCCTGAGCAGCCTTAGGTCCCTGTGGCTCCCACCTTTAACAGAAGCATGAAGAAAGCTGTGGCATCAGCAGTAATTTGAATAATTGAGATAAAAGTGGCAGTGGACACTGCAAACTATTCCTGAACCCAAGTCTATTTAGGAGTTTCTGCTCCCAAATCAATTTACTTACAATGGTACAATCATAGCTTTGCTATCTAACTTCACAATACCTCTCTACTTTTTACAGTAAAATGATTGGGCAGCTACTGTTGGTGTTACAATTCACAGGGAAAACATGGAAGCGGAGATGTCATAGTGCTTTAAGCAGCATTAGAATCTGTTACTGTACTCCAAAAACCCCCATAGAAATAGATCCTGAAGAGCCTGCATTGCAGAACACCTGGTAGACATTCTGTACAGTATATATTTAACACACTTAATTTGAGAGCTTATTTTCAGTCGTACTTTACATACTTCATTTTTGATCATAAACATTCATCAGTATTTGGTAACAGGATGTTGAGGCAATATGGCATATGCTTTCTAATTGGCATCACAAAGTCTTGCATTGAAGTAGAATCTACTTTAGAGACATCTGCCTACTTTGTGTTATTAACAGAATACAGCCCTTTTCCTTCTGCTTGAAGGATTACATAAGTACTTTTCACTGATATATTTAAGGGATTTAAAATCAATACTGTAGCTGGATGGTTTAAAGATACCACCAGAGGAATAACTTCCCCTGTTTAAACTAGACATTATGATTAAATCTGATTTAGTTTTCCTCAGGTGACATTCAGAACTGGCATGCAGTAAAAGTTGAAAATTATATTCAGTTTGTCAGCTTCTAAGTTTATACTGTTGGTTTGCCTACTGCGGTAACATAAGACCACGACCATTACGGGCAATTCTTTAAAACAGATTTGCTTCTCAGAACGTTCTATGTTTCTCACCTTGGCCAGCCTGAGATACTGAATCACAGTTAAAATCAGGAGTTAAGCTGAAAAGTGAGGTTCCACATGCAGGAGCTTAAATTAACTGACAGGCTATGTCAACACAGTCATAAATTCCCTGACCCAAGGAGTGGACTAAGTAAGCAGTGATCCATGTCCCACTCTCCATTCGTCTGCACTGACAGCATTATATTAGCCTGCAGAGGCCACTCTGTCTTGCTTCACACGACATATTTTAGGAAGGACCCTGCCTGACTGGTGGTGACCGCATGACACTGTAAACCAAATAGTTTTTAGGGGTTGGGGGTACCTTGGCTAGGACAGGAGAATCATTGTTCCCATCCGCATCAAAATCTGTCACAGCCAGCAGTTCAGACATTCTCCAGCATGACCCAAACCTGCATGCAACTGAAACCAGCTTGGCACTGAACTATTCTGATCATGAGAGTTTGCATTCAAGCTTAGTCACAAGCTTCAGATACAAACACAGTCTACCTTTATATCTTGCATGTAGACTTAGGAAGTTTGTGTGCTCCTGGCAGTTAAATAGAGGGCTTCATTTCCAGAGACATCAATCATTTAGTGATCTCAGTGATGTTCACCTAGAAACCGTAATCAGAATTAAAAAAAAAAAAAAAAAAAAAAAGGCGCTAGAATTTAAGTGGCTAAATAGGAATTTAATTGCTTAACTACAGAAAGGAAATGGCTGAATGTTTCTTCTTTCACTCTTCCTAATATTAAGGAAAGTAATTTTTTCTCATTATCGTAATGACTTCAGCAATATAACATCAGTCATACACTTTGTACTCCTGTTGCCAGGCATTCAGGTTATGCTTGCATATCACAGTGCACTACCATATAGAAACAAGCAGATGAACTCTAGAGGACCTATGCTGGGATCCGGAAATATTATTTATCATGCAACTTTTTATTGTGAATTTTATATCCTTCAAATGATATATACCCTCCATGGTACTCTATGTATTTATTGTTACTACATAACATAAATTGTTTCACAGGTCACCGTGGAAGAACTCTCATGGGTAAATAACCATTAAAATAATCAAGGGTTCTTTATTAAGTCTTAACTTCGTATGTTTTCTACGTGTATACTTGCAGACTCTTTTCTACTACTGTACCAAGTATTTCATGTATGAAACATGAACAACTAGACTCATTCAAGATAAGCTCCTTGTTAAAAATTTACATGTACAGATTATTATCCATGTTGCGTAAAAACCTTTAGCTTTTTCATCAAGGAAGTTCTATATAGGGCCAAATGCTGATCTTCCTAGTCATGTAGGTATTCCTCTTACTCTACACTGAACTCCCATCCTATGATTAAACATAAAACTGCTTGGAGATCATTCAGGGCACAGAAGGGTTCCTCTGAGCATTTTGAACCTTTCAATAGCTTTGCTATTGTCGAATCACTATGTTTCTATTTCCCTTATGCCCATTATTAGAGTTCTACTTGAGTACCTTCTCAGGGAATATTCCAAGTGAGTACAATTAGCACTGGCTACGTGCCTGTCTGGAATGATGGACCTTCCTGCTCTTATCACATCAAGAAAATTCAAGCTGCATTTACCTTGTTACCAACATACACAATACTAAATAGAAGAGTCACTAGCAAGCAAGTGGTAAAGAAACAACACTTGGAAAACAAAAATGCCCTTTCAAATCTTACTTAAGAAGTAAATGGAAAACCTTGCTACCAAGATACTTTTAAAACCAACCCTTAATATTTCTTATTCCTGTGTAACAGTATGAACACAGAACACTTAGAGCCTACTGTGCTGTCAAACAATCCAGGGTAAAATATGCAACACACTGTTATTTCCTAAATGCAAGTCTGTAGGGGACAGGAGAGCTATTGCAAATCTTTTTTGAAACTATCAGCTCCTCTGAGACACGGAATTTTGAAAAGTCTTAAAGAGTGATTGTGCTTTTTCTCTCAGAAACCCAAATATCACTCAAGAGAAAAGAGAAAGCAGAGAGTTCAATATAACTTAGAGAGAAATACAGTCAATAACAGTATACTTGTCACAATGACTACGCAGTTATACAGGCAGAGAGCAGGAAACGAGGAATTCTTTTTTTTTCCCCCCCCTTTTTTTTTTTTTTTTCAGATCTGTCATATTGGAACAGTAGGATGAAAAGTTTCTAGCTAGACCACCAATTTAGAAAGGAAAAACTTCCATTAGGAACTTGAGAAGGATCAAGATGTTTTCGTGTGTTGATATGGAAGTGAAATGTTATGAACTGCTGTCTTTTAAATCTAAAGAAAAATAGGGAGCAAGAAAAGAGATGGGACTTCATATCTTTTCTTAAGAATTACATACTTTCCTATAACACTTTAAAAGGCAGAAAAGCTGGGGAAATTGAAGACTTTATCAGAGGTGTACCAAATATACTTGCCTAGGCTTTGAAATACAGTCTTTCCATCTTTCTTAATCCATAAAAACAAGTGATTACAGATTTTTATTCCAGGCACATGTAACAGACTGACCTGCATAAATCTATCATCTTAATCTGAGTATTTAAAAATGGATATGATTGTAAAGGTCTACTGTGTCAACGAGAATTAGAGTATTAATGGCATAAGGGGATGCATTTTATACAGCTCACTATGAATTTGAATACTAAAAAAATGAAAATGTTTTACAATACTTTCTACCCATAACAATCATGCATATTAAGTATGAATAGAAAAATGTTCATGCATAATACTTGCTCTTTATTAACCTCAGTCTCTGAGCAGTTCAGTTTTAAAATTAAATTATTGCGTGTGTTTTTTCTGAGGCTGATGACACAGCACAAAGCCATTCTAATAGAAGCAGTACTGAAAGAAATACCTGTTGAATTCTATTCATTTTCTTTAATGTATGTCACTCAGACTTTGTGACAAAGAAAATATAATTTTAAGTTGCAGATTGTCAGATCATAGAATCTGAAAGTGAATTAAAGTCTTCATGAAGATAGTACATTTTTTAATGCTAGAGTCAGATAGTAGTTTTTCATCCCAGTTTTTAATGACTATCTTAGCAGATAATAAGAAAACCACTGGTTTTAAACTGTGTCAGCATGTATCTTTCTGTGACATATTGCACAGTAGGAACTTAATTTGAATTTTTTTTTCCCCCAAAGTGTGAAAAGAAATACATGGGGACTTTGTCTGTCCTGCTATTCATATTACTTTCAAGAGCACAAGAATCTTAATGCATTCTGCCCACTATGTCTCACAACCTAGATATTAACAACTATGACCCAGGAGTTGTGCAAGGAATATCTCTATTTTAAGACAGCTGGGTTCTCTGGAATATTCTTCCTATGGCTTCCTGTTAGCTGACCTATAATAAGTCATACTTTTTCTGGGAAGATATTTGCTGCACAGAAGAGTATGCAAATCAAAACTGGTATAATACTGCATATAAAAAACAACAATAAAAACAAAGAAAAAAGAAAACAAACAAACACTAAACCAAAACACAAAAAACCACAATACCCAGAAAAAGGAAGAAAACAGGAGATGATGGCTTCAGCTTGACTATTTCCTATTTTGTTTGAAAATGCTGAGGTTCCTCTTATAAATTATATATATTAACTGGATCTTAAAAAATAAATGTGTATTAATTGAGATTAAAGCCTAACAATTTCATAAATGAGGTGGTCAGAGTAGAAGAGGCATCCAAGAATAAAGCAAAGAGATATCTGTGAAATGAAAAAGAGTTGAAGCTGATGTAATTGATGGAGAGGACTGAGAAAGAAACTTTAAAAGGGAGCTAGCTAAGGGTTATAGGTAGCAGTGATGTATGCAGAGCTTAGGAATCAAAAGATGTTTTGAAACAGCTGTTCAGCATGGTGCCCAGGTAGTGAAGAAGCAAAAATAGAAGCTCAACTGGGAAGCTGAACAGGCTCCATAGAGCATATAGTCTCACCCCCTATAAGGAGAACGATTGGTTTGATTTTCCAGAGACACAGTAGATAAGGATTTTTAAACACCTTTGGAAGTTTGGTCACACTCTTGACATGGGGAATTAATAGAACAAAAGGATGAATTTATGTTGTATTTGATAAACTGTTCATGTACATCACATTATTCCATTAAACTTAAGTTTTACATGATTGGTGAAAATTCCCATTGGTATGGCAACAGAAACCAGTAATATTGCTCAAATATTGCAGTAGATTTCAGAGCCCAAATGTGACAAATTCAACTGCTACTGCAAAGAGTAAGATTAATCAAAAGAAATGCATAAAATGGGATCAGCAGTAATGCTCAGGTAGCTTGTCAAGGCTTGCTTCTAACATTCTGATATAAAAAAAAAAAAAAAAAAAAAAGGTGGAAATGAGCTGGATAGTGGACTGTGATTAAATTCCAGTCTTCATTTTCCCTTCAGTTTTTCTTTTCTCTTATCTATGTTTGTGGGATGTGTTGCAGCTTGCTTACCTGCAACCTGTAAAAGATGCATATGATTTAGTATACATTGCACATGAGTTTGATTCTGAATTTGTAAACCAAGCAATTTTTTATTTTCCATGCTCTGTGAAATGTGGTAAAGTCTGTTTATGTTATCTGAAGTGATGATTAAGGGATTTATATTCCACTTGACAATACATTAGTGCTAAAAATGTGATTGGATTTTTAAAGATCTTTTTCTGACAATAAATAAAACTGAGCTATAACTTCTATTCAGTTACATACAAAAACAACCAAGCCAGTCTGCAGAACTCTGACCATTGAACATGCCCAGCTATTATGTATGGTATTAGTTTTATTCTACCTACAGCCCTTGGAAATGAAATGCATTAGTATATAGTGTATTTTCTAAAAAAAGTCCTGGCCCACTGTCCTAAAGATTTCTTCCCCCACTCTTTTCTCTTTGATAAGTGTGAACTTGCAGCAATGGGTTCTTTTGTTTTCCCCAGCACAGTGCTCCAGACTTTGTAAATTTTCATATTTGTCTATAACCTGGTTACAATAAGTCCTCTTTGACTTGTCTGAAGAAAATTTCAACAGCCCTGAAAGAGAGATTCTTAAGGTCTGTCACTGTGCCTGCTGTTGGACCTCAGTCAGCACTGAAAATGCTGTTAGATTCAGGTGCCTCACAGTTTCTTTCTGAGCCTCTGCCACCTGAGGATACTTAGTGTATGGGAGAGGTGGAATAGCTTTCCTCTGTCCAGGAATCTAAATATAAATTCTGCAAAGTGAGGTCTTCCTCAGATAAATAGTATTCTGAATTACGATAAGAAGTCTAGATGTAGCTTTTTATTATTATTGAAGTTTTGCTTCTAGAAGGAGTAACATATGAGAATATTTTACTTCATGGACATTATTAAATAGTTTCCCATAGAAGTCACATGGGGATGACATGCTCAGCTCTTTGGATCTAGGATGGTCAACTCAGCAGTTCCCAGATGACATGCTGAAAAACTGGGGAGTTGAGAATCTTTAGCCTCTGAGTTACTTATATCGTTGTTATGCTTGGATATAATTCCTTGGTGATACAGAACAATTATCCTGGAAACTCTAAGACTTTGTAGCCTAAAAGACTCAAATTTCTAGGAACTAGAGTACCTACATCTTAGAAACCAGGAAATCTGGTGTTGCTTCCCCAGCACAATCTCCATGAAGACACACACAAGCCTGAAGAAAGTGTTCTCGGAAGACAAATTATGATCTTTTGGCAGCAACCGGACATAGCATCCTGTAGCAAAGGGCATAGGAAGTAAAGAGCAAAAGCATCTCCTGCTCAGCCTGTCTCGTCAGCTTCCAGGAAGTGAAGCTCCAGAACCAACCTTAACCTGATCTACCCTCACTTAAACTGGTGGGAAACTTCATAGTCTACCTTCATGAAAACTAAAACTTCAGAGGATGGAGTTATCAGGACACAAAACCTTTTATTTTACCTGTCTAAATGCTGGTTTATTTCCAATAACTTGGTATGACTTCATTGCATTCTCATGGTGTTCGGTTAATTGTGATTTATCACTCTGATCTCCTGCACTTCCTACTCAGACTACCAATCTCCAAATGTTACCTCTCTCATCTGGAGTTTTCTCTCACTGGTGTTTAAGGACATGTTGCACTGGGGTTTTTTTGCTATGATGAGCCTCAGGAAATCTAACCTCAGCTCAACTCATTGGTAGGGCTTTTTTATCTCACTGATGCAATTATAGAGTGAACAATGTCTAATGAATTTTGTTTCTACAAACAAATTTTTTACAAAACAAAATTTTTCTGAGGAAGCATATTCCAAAATCAAGTTTACTATCTATTATGTGCTATCCATATGGGTCTCTGAGAAGCACTCAAGCATCAAATTTCCCTTATTAGTTCAACTGTCCACACATCCTACTCCTTCCCTCCCCCTCTTATATTTATATAGCATTAGGAAGACAATCAGAGAAACACACATTATTTCCCCCCCAGGTAGGTAAGTCTTCTATTTAGAAAGACAGATATATTTCCATGTTAAGAACATCTAACATCTCTCCAAAATATTTTTATAAGTTTCAGGATGTGAAAGGGAGTAGGAAATGTGTATCAGTCAACTCCATTGTTTCCTGAAATTCAAGAAAAACAATCACATCCACAAGATATCTTCAAAGCAGAAGATTGTTAGTTGTACTGATATTTCCTTATGCCATATGTTGCTAATGTGTAAATATTACTTGTAACCTTTATTTTTCACCTCTTTTTGCCCCTTCAAGTACAATGAAGAGTCTTGTCCTACACAGCCAATTTATAAGATGCAGAGTTCCTGTAGCTTTAAATGGTTGGAAACTGGGCTAGAATACATACAATTTTATTCTACTGCTTATGTGTTTTTTAAAATGAGTTAGCAATATCCTTAATGTATATCTTGTTATAAAATTTTCAAAAACTATTTTCAAGCTTCATTAATTTTATGTAAGAGAACTTTGTTGCATTTTGTCCCATTCTCTTATCACCACATCCTTCATTGAGCTTCCCTTCAGAATCTGTTTTAAAATCTTGCACTATAGTAGAGTCAAACTGAGACTTTCACATTTTACTTTTTCTGTGCTACAGGCAGAAGATGTTGACATGTTCTTTGAAAAATCCTCGCTACTGAACTTTCAGCGTCGTATGTCATTAGTAGTATAGCCCAGTATTTCACAGAATTGTTTCCTTAAAAAAATCACAAGTATTTCTGGACAAATGGCAAAAAAACCCCAAAGCTTCTGTTGACTCTTATTTCTTGTGATTCCATCAATACATCCAAGAATAATCAAAAGGTGGGGGTCAGAAGGATCTTCCAGAAGTTATCTAGTCAATATTCTTTCCCCAGGGCAGCATCCCCAATGCATGTATACAAAATGGAAATAGCATACTGTTTGGTATTTATGTTCAGGTTGATATAAGTGTCATTCCTGACAAATACTTGTCTAAGACTGCCAGTGAGGCAGACTCCATGCGTGGCCAGGTAATCTATTTTGATGCTTTGTTATCTCTAATAGAAGACATTTTTTCTTAATAACTTGTCTGATTATTACTTGTTTAGTTTGAATCGTCTGCCTCTTCTATCATTTTTCATCCACTCAAGAATTTATTTTATGTCTCTCTGCAGCTATCTTTTATATATTTAAGGAAGATCACTATTTCACCTTTGAAGCTTCTGTTCTTACAACTAAACAATGTGAACACTTTTTCCTCATACATCATCTCTTTAAAAGTGGTCTTATGGTTTGTTCTGTGATTTTATTACTTAGTCCACTCCTTTTTTAATATGTAGTGTCAGAACCTAGACTAAATATTAACTGAAGCTTTATCAAAGCTAGGTAGAAGGTGATACTTCCAGCATATATTGTATTGTTTATTCTCTTAATTAGAGGAAAAAGTAAGGTGTATGTCCTTTACTGGAAATAGCATACCATTTTGTATTTTATAAATACAAAAAACTGGATTCGATGATTCTATGAAAGAGAGCTTGACACTTCTAATCCCTCAGCTTTATACTGAATATGATGTATATGGGGTGGAATACCTCACTGGTCAGTTTAGGGTCACCTGTCTTGTCTGCTCTTCCCCACAGGTCCAGCCTCGTACTGCACCCTCCAACACAGTACACAAGATTTAGCAATGACCTTGTTCTACACAGGAGCAAGTATAATCAAGAACATTTCTGCACACCAGTCCTTGGCAGTAACTCTAAACATAGAGCATTATCCCTGCTAGAAGCAGACACTGTCTGCAGAAGTATGTTATTAACTTCAGAAAGTGCAGTTTGAAGAGAATTAGCTGCAAAGTAAAATCACTGAACAGAATTAGTTCTGTTCTAATTCAATCTAGGACACACATTTTGTGTCTAAAATAAAATACTTTTTTTTTTTTCTTTTATAAAAGTTTTTCCTTTTTTTTCTTTTTCTTTTTTTTTTTTTTTTTCTGTTGCATATCTCAATGTTATGGTACT
This sequence comes from Actenoides lindsayi, assembly GCA_025331215.1. NCBI lineage: Eukaryota > Metazoa > Chordata > Aves > Coraciiformes > Alcedinidae > Actenoides > Actenoides lindsayi. Next base: position 86,581 of record WTSP01015334.1, on the reverse strand, counting down.
GTTGTACCATAGGTATTACAGACATTTTAGCTTTATTTTTCTCTCTTTTAAATAACATTCATTCTCATTAAACACTACATATAAACACATTGCGAAAACTACTTGTGATTTAGTTAACTGACTTCATTTTAAAAACTGCCGTTCATAAGAAGTACTCTTCTTGGGTTTAGAATATATAACAGATCTTTCTGCAGTTTCAGAAGACACAGCATTGTTCTGCTGAATCACAGAAATATACAACTGTAAGAAACTCTCATCTTCACATTAAGACACTGTCTTTTGAACTGACCACAGGACAAGGTAAATTAGTCAACCAGGGAACCTTTTTGAGCAGAATCATTTCTCACTTCCATTTAATTTTCATAAGCAAAGGGACTAATGGTATAAGCCACACTGTAGAGACAGCATTTTTCTTCAGAAGTTCACAGACATCTGGTCAAGCTGTTACACTATTCTACCTGGGTGCAAACTATTTGTACACTATTGTACAAACTGGGTACAATACTCCAGACATTCCCTCATAAGGACTGAACTAGGGAAATAATCACTTCCTTTAACCTGATGGCTATTCTTTTCCTAATGCACACCTGAACAGAGTTAGCCTTCCTGACAAAAACAGTACACTGATGATTCCTGTCCAACTTGCCTGCCAGAACAGGGCCCTCAGGTCCTTTTTTTTTTTTCTAAAGACTGCTTTACAACTAGTTGGTCCTCAGCCTGTAGTCTCCAGCTTGAGTTAATGCATCTCATATGCCTTACATTTGCCTTTTTTGGGCTTCATGCAGTTTCTGCCAGCCCACTCTTCCAGCTTGTCAAGATCTCTTTTAATAGTAGCTCTACCCCTCCAAATATCTCATCATCTGCAAACTTGCTCTCCTCTCCATCACCTAGGCCACTGTGCCATTCACCCTCACTCACAGAGTCTTGTAGTTGCACTTGATCCTATCAAGATCTTTCTAGGGAGTATTATTTCCTCCAGGCCACTCCTTGTAGACTATTCCGAAGCTCTTTAATCAGTATAAATAAAGTGTTCTGTTTTCCACAGACTAACAAACATCATTGTAAGAGAGAGGGATAGAAAGACTGTATTTGAATAGCAGTAGATATCATCCAGTAGGTTTGAGAACAGAACTGTGGTATCTGCTTGACTGTGTATTAAAATACCATGTATATATAATTAAGCCTGCATTCAGATTTTAGCTATTGCTAGCTCAAGTATTCCGTTTAGATTTCCAGGTACAGACACAACCCATGGCTGTTATAAAGTGATTAAACTCTACTGAGACTCCCAATTTGGCTGAGGCTTTGGCTGTAAATGTGAATCTATAATAAATTAATGGGGATGTTTGGCATTTTTTTCTGCCTTGAGTGTTTTAGATTTCCAGGAATCCTTTTTTTGCTGATATATTATAAAAGCTAGAATTGTTTGTTACTTTCAGAAAAGACTGGAATGAAGGTTAACATCTCTCACATGAATGTACAATAGGAAATTGTTATGATTATTAAAAAGTATTTATCCAGGCAAAGTATTCCTCATTTATGAATATAAATTTGCAAAACTATATATGTAAAATCTGGGGAAAAATTTAGAGGAATAATATATCAGCTCACAATGGGCATATTATGAAACTTACTACACTATTTTATATTTTTATGAAAGTAAGCTCATTAAATGTTATTCCTTTTGTTGCAAAGTTCTGAAGCTTGCTTGCAGTTGACATCATTACTTTGATAACATAAAAATATTCTCAGTTTAAAAGTAGTCTCGAGAAAAAGCACATTGCACTCTATGAAAATTCCATTCTGTCAGTCAATACATTGTTTAATCTCAACTGAAAGAAGATGGGAGAGAAAAGTCTTTATTTTATCTTATGATTACTTTGCCTTCATTCTATGCCCTAAAGCAAAAAAAAAAAAAAATTCAAAGAAAGGAAATGAAAAATAACAGTGAAAATGAATCACCAAATGAGTTCCGGAGTCATCACTGAGGGAACAACAGGGAACGATAAAGACATTTCACTGTCTTCTTAAAAGAACCTGTAATTAATTGGTAAATACTAAATTCAATCCAGAAGACAAATCCATGATTAAAAATATAGCTTCTGTACTATACAGAAATTTTTGTTTCTGCAGACGAGCATTATATAGTATAGAAAGAAGCTGTTTCAGAATATTACATATCAGGAATGTAAAAGTAGCCAAATTCCCTTCAAAACAAGTATGACTGGCTTCACTTAGGCGGCAACATAGTGTATAAACTTGGCCTGACAGAGGTCAATGGTGTAATTTCTATTCTTAGTATCAAATCAAAATTCTTATGGATTATTCAACACCATGACTCAAACTACAGTGAATCAGTTGCTTGCTCTTCCTAGAAGGTTTGCCATTCCTGTTATCTGGGGATTCCTGATCTCCCTAACCACAAACTCAGAGCAATACCACATTCATCACTTAGTTTCCTTTAATGAGTCAGTATAGCAAGCAGCAAGGCAGAGTAGCAAGGCATTTCTGGACAAACAATAAACACGGCCTGGCCAACAGCTGGTATCCAAAGATCCTAGCTACAGCTTCCTGAGAATAGAATATTGCTTTCCAATAAAGTTCACTATATGGTTGCTAATTGGCTACAGAACAAATGTAAGTACTTGTCACCTATCAAAATCTAATATTTTGCCTCATGGATTCTTGGCTTGTTTACATCTATCGTGAGAGGGAAGTGACCATTTGAATAGGATCTGTGACACTTCAAATTCTAGCTTAGTTCAGTTGGATGTTATATAGCTATAGATATATATAGCTATCATTATCTTCTTAACATTAATATTTCCTAGAATAAGGACCCTGAATTAGCTGAGAGCTTCCCAGTAAATTATCAGATGCACTTTTTATGACCAGTTATGCAGATTTACACCAGTCAGTTAATGATGCACAAAAATATCTGTCTATATTGTTATATAGACATATGTTTTTTTATATATATATATATATGTTTGTGAACATAGTCTACTCTCTAGTATGGATATGAATTTCCATTTTCACTCTGCAAATTATACACCAAATCTACATGTACTGCAAGTCTAACACTTCCAACATTTTGTGCATGCAAATTGCTTGCCTGGCATGCACCATATTCTAGCAGTGTTAGGAGCATGGAGTAAAGTATTGTTTCTGTCCTAATTTCTGGAAACCTGATCACCAAAGCTGGGACAAAAATAACCAATAAGTGAAAATGCTGCATAATTCTCTTTTTGTGTGATTATCTAGTGCAGTTAATAACAAACAGACAAATGCTAAAATTGTTAATTCACTTTGCGTATGTCATGATAATTGCAGTTAACTGTACCCCCAAAGTTCCTAAGACTTGGAAATTGTCATTTAAAAAAAAAAAAAAAAAAAAAGAAAGAAAAAAAAAAAAAAGAAAAATAAAAGACAGAGAAAAGAGAAAAAAAGGATTGTGCAGTGGGGTAGATGTAATGCTTTCTCAGGTAGATTAAAACAGTATCTGGTGGAAAAGTCTGCTTTCATTATTTTGGGGATACATCATAAATTCCAAAACAGTTCTAAAACTCCTAATTCATCTTCTGATTTGGCTTTATTTCCTTATTACTCACACTTTAATCATTGTCTGTTTTGATTACTGCTGAAATGAACACCTTTTAGATTCTCAATGTATGTATATATGTACATATTTAACCTATTACCATAACAAAACCATACAAAGGTATGTAACATAATATAATGAATAAATTATGCATCTTGTACTGTAATATAGATATCTTTTTTTTACAGGATTATGCTGTACTGTGGAGGGATTCCAGAATGTGGAATTATAGAATTCTTTTAATCCAAAAAAGATTCTTCTTTTATATCAGTATTATAGTTGTTTCATTTATCATATAATAATCTGATTTAGTACGTCCCAATAATTTTCAGATCTTGAATGTCACCTTACCAAAGCCATTCCATATTTTTCACACATTTTCCCCCCAGTTCCATATACTCTGTAGGTTTTTTTGTTTTTTGTTTTTTTTTTCATCTAAACAGTCATCAGGTTTCAATCTTAGCTTGCATCTTCTGCAGTTTCTCATCAAATGTATGGCTTTGTATTTGGTAATCAAATGTGGGTTTATGTGTAGCTTTTACAACTCAAATATTCACTGAACAAACAAAACAAAATATCCTGCCCATACTATGGCCTGCTAAGGGCAGAACGGACTGAAAGTTGTAAAAAACTTTCTGGATAGTTTTGAATGCACATCACACTTTCTCCAACTTCCACAGACTCAATTACTCATTTAACACCAGTCAGACTCCCTTAGGCTTACACCCACCTATTGGCACATAATTACATTTTATTTCACAATATGATATTACTCTGATATGACTCCTGGAATCCAACTGTGTGGAAAGACCTAACTCACAGGCCAATTGTAAGAAATAATTATGCCAGCAAAAGAGAAGGAACAATAAATAAATAAATAAATAGATAAGTGTATATAAAATACAAGTAAAGAAAATGTTTATACTCCTCATTTCTGGACCCCCTATGACTTAGCTTTGAGTGGCTAACTCTCACAGTTGTCTCATACAAATTTGTGTCCTGAAAATTTTTTCAGGTTATTTGTAAGACCTGCATTATATGTTGCTTCTTCACACATGCTGCCTCTTTTCCTTTTTCTTCATCTTCCTTTGCATTACAACCCAAAAGCAGCAAAATACAAAAGAAATACTGTTTGAAGAGAAACTAATTGATAAAGATGTAAGAAAAGCATTTCATTCTGAAATGTTGAGGCTGTAAGCATCATGAAGCAAGTATGTCAGTGTACACGTGCAGGTGCTACATGGATAAGGGAAATGTGCAGCTCACTGATGCAACCAGGTAACATTAGTTGCATATTACTGTTAGACAAAGGCAGACTTTGACCTGCAATGATAAGCGAGGCCATTCTTTAATAGACTTCATGGTTCAGTAGTAACTATGTTTCATCTTAACTTGCTCTAAAGTTACATGAAGTTTTTTTTCCTTGTTCGTATGTGTATTTTATTTTCATTAAATTAAAAGTTCCATTTCGTTGCTCTGTTAGTATGTTGCACTATAACAGCAACAGTGGTAGAAGAACCCAAGAAAGCATGAACAAATTCCATACTTCAAAGACCTCCCACACCGATATCTTTTCCCCACTGGGGTGCTTCTGCTGTCAATTCGCTGCTTTTTATAAAGAGGCACAACAAATTTTGGATGAAACTCAGATATCAGAAATGTGATCCAAATTTTTCAACACATTCTTGACAGCTTCAGACACATGATAAAAGTGATTTTTTCCTGTACTGAGCTAATAATGTTATTAAGAATCCAGCTACAGGATCAGCCTCCAGCTTCCTTGTGAGAACACACTGTAGGTTTGAGGCAGGCAGAAGCTGTGAACCTCTCAGGCTGACAGGAAAGAAATCTATACTGTGATATTAAGGAACAACTTTATCATGACTTTTTGCCTTTAGCACAATCAACACTGGTATGCAAATCCAGTTTTAATTTGGTAAGATTTGGAACCAGCACTTAATACATATTGCTTAATGCAAAGAAGGGGGTAATAGAATAGATTCCAGTCCCTGTAATTCTCTGTTTATTCCAAAAGAGGAAAAAGACAATAATGAGAGAATTTAATAGGTAGCTAGGATAGAAGAGGTATGCAAATATTGCAGCCTGTGACTGAAAGAAGAACATGTCATATAAACTGAGTAAAGTTCTTATTTCATATTTAATGGGAGAAATTCTGATTGCGACTTCTAAAATTGTCACTGGTTTCTTGTTGGCTGCCCAGAGATTTAGAGTATATAACACTACATAGAAATAAAGAACTAATTTACTTATCTCCTTATATTACACACCAGTTTCTGATACTCATTTTGCTTTTATTTTCTTAAAAATTATCTTGGGAGTTGAAAAATTCCATGTCAGGTGGGTAGGTAAGCATGTACATCTGATCAAGATGACAGCTAAAAGGGACTGTAGTATATGTCCAGATGGGTAAATGACTCCCTCTGGTCCACGCATTTGATCATGAAAAGGAAAATGTCAAGAAGGGGAAATTTTTGCCCAGATACCACCCTCAGATAAATGCTCCTAAAGCACTCCTCGGCACTCAGGACACAAGACACACTCATGGATCCCCTGGTTTAGCTGTAACCATAGTTTGCTATTTATAGAAAGCAAGGAACAAGAATGATTTAATGTGGGGAATATGATTAATGACTCTAAATGTATATAATGAAAAAGATATAAAATAGGACTTCTAAAAATGTCTTTTTTAATGTCTTGTGGATCAATTTCCAAAGGTCAGTATGTTAAATGACTTAATAGATGTCCTCTGTATCTGGTGCCTTAGACTCATGAAGCAAAGTGGGTTTTTTTCCCAAGATTGATACACAGATAATTCATTAAGAGTTATATGTTAGTAAGTTTTCCTGTAACAGACTTTGTAATTCAAAACAATTCTGATAGGAATGAACAAATGCCATCTTTGTCCAAATATCTGCGTAACTGTTATTTCATTAGCAATATTTCTCCGTGTGTGGAGTGGGAGGTAAGAAAAACTGAAGGAGGAAAGGAAGTGTGAAAGATGACTTAATAAGAAAGGTAAAGGTAGTTAATATTGTTTAAGAAAAGGTAAACCCCAGATTTCTGATAACAAAATACTTCAAGTGTAGCCTACATCTTTGTGCCTTGAGTCAGGAAATCATTTAAGCTAGAAGGGAACACTAGAGATAATAGGTCCAACCCTCTGCTCAAATTAGGGTCTGCTATACAGTGCCTTTCCCTAAAAGAGAGAAAATATGCTCAGGTGATTCTAGAGAGTGCAAGGATATAACTGATACAAAGAGAATGAAAGTAATAACAATAAGCTATGCTGTTGGTGTGGAGATCAGATTAATACCGATCATGAGTATGAGCTGCTGCTACATGCTCAGCAGATCATCTTTGGAAGGAGGATCTCATTTTAACTTAGGTAGAAAATGAGGTATACGCTTGATTTTATGGGTTACAATTTCAAATTTCCATTCAGTTCAAGTTATCTAAGATTAAATTCAATGGAAGAATTTCTACACTGACTTATTTAAATTACTACATGCAACAATAGACTGAGTTGCCAGTCGTATTACATCAAAATTTATTGTCAGAAAATGCTGAGACAAGTACTTTTAAAAAAGTACAGGAGACATCTATTTGCCTTAATATTTTTCTTGCTTTCCTTTTTCGACAATATTCACTCTTTATTTTTAAAAATAAAAGAATGATCTTTTACATAAGGTACCTTTCTTCTATTACCAGATGTTCTTTTAAAATTTATTTTCCAATTCTTTTTGGAAATGTTCAAAGAACTGGAAAACCATTTTCACCATTGTATAAGAAACAATATGTATAAATCATGGTGTAACCAAGGGACTGTTCCAAGAGTAAATGTGACAGTCACCCAGGAACTGCATGATAACTCATTATCACTGAAACTGCAGAGATCCACAACACTGGCAGCTTGTTTGAAGTCATAGTTTATCTAGTTTCTCTTTTGTTTTCATCAGGCTTGGTTGACAACTTCAAAAACAGTCCTTGAGAAACAGAATACAAACTCAGAAGAGAAAAGAGGAAACTGCAAATGGCCACTGTTGCATGTTTGTCATGTGGTTACAGGCACATGATAGAATTAGAACTTTGTTCTAGGTAGGAGAGGTGCCATTTGAGCGAGTGTTATCTGTCAGAGTTTTCCATTGTCATTGGGAAAGTGTAAAGCTTTCCCTAATGTCAATTGCACAACTATCACAGCTATCCTCAAGAAATAGCTAGGATTCCTTAGTTTTATATAAAAGGCTTCAAAGCCTTTATGGGCCTCATGTGCTTCCTCTAAAGCTGAACTACAAGGAAAGCTGAGAAATAATACCTTTGATGTAGAAGTCACAGTTATAACCCTGCAAGCAGCCAGTCATTTTCTAATATTGTGCTCTGCTTTCTAATCAACAAATTTCTAAAAACACAGACTCTGAATTATTTGTCTTCCTTTATTCGTTATAAACAGTTACAAATGTTTTCAATAGTTTTATAATGATAGGTATGGAACTTCTGAAACACAAACCCTATCTATCATGAGACTTCTTTTTACTGTTCTGGTAGGATATTCTGGTGTGCTTAGCAGAGTTTAGAGCATGCTGAAACTGTTTAAAATAAAATCCCCAAGAAACAGTGCTGGAGTACATCAGAGTCTTGTGGCCAAGTTTCGAATGCTGTGATGAGCAAATAACACTTTAACATGGGCTATTTACTGTGTGTTTAATGGCAGTATGAAGAAAAATGTAAGTAGCGATCTGTGAATCTTTCCTGGTTTAAAAATCAAAAGGAAAGATTACTAAGAATTTAATGTAATCTGAATGGTTCTATTGCACAGTTGCCTCTTTTCACTAGAAAAATTCATACCTGAATTCACGTGTTAACATATTCCTTCCCAAAACCATGAAAAACCAGTTTGTGTACTTCCTAAACCAGTGTCTCAAAATGCTCAAAAATTCTAAAAAGTCATGCTTAGAATAAGGTGTTATTTTCAAAATGCAGGAACACTGCTATTCAAAATGATCTCATAAAATTGATCTAGAAATTATCGAACCATAGATCTTAAGGCACTGTTCAAAACTAGTCATCATAGCTGACATATGAACTTGCTTTTATTTAAAAATGGCTTCTTTCACACAGTAGATCTTAAATAAGGAGTATTCCTTTGATAGAAAAACTGCAGGAGATACCATACAAGCAAAATATAGCACAAGTTGTGATCAAACATTTATTAGAAGTGGGACAAATGTGGCACATTCCATGGAGATGTGCTCTCAGATGGCCTGTTCTATATTTAGATTTGAGAAAATATCAAGTACTACATAGCTTTGTTTACTTTGTTAGGTTTTGCAGTTTTTGGTTGCTGATCTGTGACACATTCAGATTCAATTAAACACCAAGAATTGCATTAGCTAGACACCTGGGACATTTCTAGAATAAAAGCTTTTTTTGTGTGTGAAAAAGAGATTATTAATAAAATGAAATGATAGCGCTTTACATAAAATTGAAGGATAGCATGATTTTCATGTACACTTTTTACATTTCTGCACCCATTTACACTTTTAATCTCTGATTTTATCTATAAGAAGTGCAAAATATTAATACCAGGTAAAGGTTTGCCAACTGCCAAACTGTTAAAACTGTAAAAAAACTCAAGCACAGTTCGGAGCTTACAAATATATGTTCTTGAATTTGAATCTAATTGTACTTCCACTACAAACTACTCCTTGAGGAATCACTGAAACCAAATAACAGATGAAAACACCTAAGGTGGCACACAAAGTATACTAATTTGCCAAGGAAAACTAAATTAGGTCATTAAAACTATTGGGCATTTAAGAACTACTGGAGTTACTTTTCTTCATAAATTTACTTTCATTTTAATGATTCAGTAAGATGACCAATGACTTTTTCATACCAGTGTGGTGGGTTACAAAGAACATTTCATACCATAAAATCACTCAAATGGGTTTTAAATGATCTATTCTGGCAGCTCAACATACTTTTCAGCATTTTGAGAACAATTGTTTTGTTGAAAATAAGCTTGCATTGTTAAAAGAGTGACCTAGCTTTTCTGTGACTGTCAGAATTCTGCACTTTTTATGAAACCATGAAGATGACTGATACAATGTGTTTTGAATCTGGCATCACTAAATAATATGAAAAAGCTTCTGGATGTGACAAGCTAATCTGTTCTCAGCTGTTGTCAAGAATATTGCTAAATTTTACCCCATAAGCCCAGCTGCAATCATCAATCTGGTGACAGTAAATTTAGCTAAAAATGTGGTGTCCATTTTCTCATCCTATTCTGGGTTTTTTTTTTATTGGAAAAGTGTCATTAATTGCTTTGCTATCATTATAACTGTGCTTTATTTTGCTTTCTAATGTAGCAGCCAGGAGTCAGACAATTGTCACTGATATGAGCCCGGGAGGATGGAAATGAGACCTCTAAGAGCCACTGAAGCACTATCAGAAAGGCTACTGGTACAAATAAGAAGTCCTCTTCCAGAATAATAATGAGTATACCATTATAAATAGGATGCATCATATAGAATGAAAGAAAAATAAATAAATAAATAATAACCACCCAGAAAACAT
>WTSP01015334.1:0-76286 GCA_025331215.1 Actenoides lindsayi | reverse complement strand
TAGAGCTTCCCTACCCTCAAGCAGATCGACACTTCCACCTAGCTTAGTGTCATCTGCAAATTTACCAAGGGTGCACTTTATCCCCTCATCCAAATCACTGATGAAGATGTTAAACAGGAGCGGCCCCAGTACTGAGCCCTGGGGGACACCGCTCGTGACTGGCATATCCCTTTGCAGGCTTCATGCACAGAGCTGGAAAAGAATGAATAATGTGAAAAATTGCAATTAGTAGGGTAGGTGAAAGGAGCAGTGGGATTTAGACCTCAGTATGTTTGCCATAAACTACTTTTAACAGCTTTGACCTGGCTGTTGGTGCTGCTTGTCCTCACTTGCCACGGTCTGTGTCCACTGCACCTCCTCAGACATGACTGGGCAAGAGACTTGCCATCCCTGGAGGTGTTTAAGGAAAGACTGGGTGTGGCACTGAGTGCCATGGTCTAGCCAATGTGGTGGTGATAGGTCATAGGATGGACTTGTTGATCTCAGAGGTCTTTTCCAGCCTCAATAACTGTGTGATTCTGTGATTAATCAACTTGATTACAATCCTGAGATTTCCAAATTCAATACCTGTTCCTCATGTTTTTTTCAATGACATTGCAAGTGCACTTGCAGCTCCAGATGAAACTGTATTTACTGACTAAAAATACAATATTGCTCTAAACAGTCATACAAGTTTTATTTAGCTGAGAATCCTTCCAAGCTGTACAAATTCAGTTTGGTGTCTCTTTACACCTCTCAGAATTAGAGAAATTCACTCTCTGCTGTGGAAAACAGGGATATCGTGATCGAACAGTGGCAAGATAAAAATCATGAGATGTACTTGACTGACTGAGTGATGTTCAGAAGAGAGTGGTAATTGGAAACTCTATATTCTATTTAGGTTCTATTTGATTCAACACTGAAATACAAATGCTTACTACTGGTCCATATCCTGTCCAGGAATGGCCAGATCATTATTGATGCAGATGTTTCCAGTTGGAAAACTGGAAATGAGCATCACTGTATATGCATTCAACTTCTAGTTAGCTCTTCACAGAGACTGTAAAAGTAGCTGTTGAATATATATATATATTTTTAGAGAGAGAGAAACATCAGGTAGAAGCAGGAAAAATTATGTTTCCAAAACCTAAGAAGAGTAAGGCTGTTTTAATATAGGTAAAGACACTGCAGTCAGTGTTGAAGAGGATCCAATGACAGGACATCAGAAATTATAGTTGGAAAAAACCTGAATGTAATTAGTCTGTGTGTGTAATTAACCACTGGACAAAGCAGACAAGGGATTAGTGGTATCTTCTAAGTCAAGCCTGGCTACACTGCTAAACGATAGTCTTTTGTCCAGCCAGGAGCTATAGATCTGAGGCAAAAATTGTACAGTCTTTGTTTTGTCTGGGGTCAGATTAGATTATCATAATGACTTTAAAATCTATGAATCTGTCATATTTGATTTTACGTGAATGAATCAAAAGACTCCCTTAATGTAGGTATGCACATTCAGACCAGAGTTGAGTGAATAATCCAATTAATTTGATGAGCACAAACATAAGAACACAAGCACTGTTTTACTGGGTCATACCAAAGAGTCATCTGTTCTAGGATTGCTCCTCAGATGACAAAGGACTTTGTCTTAAATCCACCACCTGCTAATTCCAGTAAGTCCCCCATTCTTCATCTGTGGTGTGAAATTATTCTTTATATTTTCGTTTTCCATGCTCCATCCTTTTCATGATTTTGTAGAGCACTATCCTATCTCCTCTGTCATCTCTTTTCTTTGTAAATGTGAGCTCTGTTTTCATGGAGAAGGTCTCTGGTCCTGCTTGCTTTTCTACTCTGCACTTCCCCAAGTTTGATTATACTTTTTACCAAAACATCTTCAGGACTCTTTGACATAAAGGTCATCAAGGTTGGATTTGTCAGAATGAACACAGAAATGGACATTTCTGTTCCTCACGCCCTGAAGTGTGCCCTTAGTAGCATCACACCCTGGAAATGCTTTCTTTCTTGGTTGACTGAAGGATTTAGGGGTGATAGCTCTTATACAGGTGCTTATTCTGTAGACTTGCAAGACTGAGTGAGATGAACTTTGTCAAAAACGCTGAAGGTGCGAGTGTACCATGAGTGTTTAAGGGGACGTTTTGTTTTTTTTCTCTTTTGCACTCGTTTTTTTCCCAAACCTTCTGCTTAGGGCACATTAATGACTTTTATAATGTATATACGGTTGTTAGAACAGTTTGATAAAACAATATACCTATATCATTTAGAGTTAAGTTGGTCTGATGGTTTTAGTATTTATCTTGCAATGTATTGTTTCTACCAACTGCTTGGCAAGTTGATTTTTGCAGCAGCATATGCTGACCAGTTAACTGCATTTCTAGTTTTGGCTCAAAATAAATTTTCCTCGTTTGTGTTTGTCCAGGACACAGGGACAGCTCAAAGTGTACATCCTGTAGAAAAGATTCAAAAAAAGATTAGAATTTATATGAGATACAGGTGATAAAAGAAGCTTCAGGGTTCTTTCTGCACTGAGACAAGTGTAACTCAGAATTATCTTAATATATTACTCAATATTGTCTTAATGGACACAAACTGGAACACAGGAAGTTCCACCTCAACATGTGGAAAAACTTTTTTCCTGTGAGAGTGACAGAGCCTGGAACAGGCTGCCCAGAGATCACAGAATTACAGAATAATCATGGTTGGAAAAGAACCCCTAGATCATTAAGTCCAACCATACCTACAAGAACAAAAAAACACGTAAATACCCAACCTCTGGGGGGGAAGGAAAAAGAAAAAAAAAAAGTCATGGAGTCACCTTCTCTGGAGACTTTCAAGACCCACCTGGATCTGTTCCTGTGTGGCCTGCCCTGGGTGATCCTGCTCTGGCAGGGGGATTGGACTCGATGATCTTCAGAGGACCCTTCCACGCTCTACCGTTCTGTGATTCTATGATTCTGTGATTGATATTGTGATTCTGTTGTTCTGTGAACATCAGCTATTTCCACGATGACATCTGCCTGTAAACTTATTTGTGAGAAAGCATGTGAAAATCAGACTTGGAAAAAGGAATGTACACACAAAAGAAAATTTCTACTTATTGTTGCTCACAGAAAAGCTGAAATCTCAGTTCTACCTGAGAGTGACTTTACTATACTCTTCTGTAGTCCTTTTTTAGGACAACTCTTAGAGCTGCATTTCTCTTCTATTTCATAATTGTTTACTATATATTGCATAATTTATGGTATCCATTTTCAGTTGCATTGGTTCTCATTATTTTTAGGTCTTTTCTTCCTAGTTAATGCTGGCAGGACATTGAGGTTGGTTTCCATTGGAAAACAAGTCAAAAGGAAAACAAACCCAACCTATTAGTGCTGAAACATGAGCTACTTTTAAATTGCTGTCAGGTGAGGAATCTCCTCCAGATTTTAACTATCCACTTATTTTATGGAGAGCTGGAGGAATATGACAGCAGTTAGGAAATACATTGTTTCAGCCTGGAAAATCTATTTTGTGTGGTGGTTTTTCTACGGAGCTCTACTCTTCTGTTTTCTAGCAGTGAAGTGAGAAAGGTTGAGGCAATGAAATCACATCTATAAAAATATATATATGCAGAATGAGCAAGAACAATTGGGCCACTTTACTGAAATCTCAAATAAGGAAATGAATAGATCAGGGAGCAAGTCTTTAAAACTAAATTTGTGAGTTATTTAATACATGCTGTGCGTATTGTAATTACTTTTTTTTTTAAATGCTGGGTTTTTTTCATAATGAAACGTAGTGAATCAATCGTATGTATGAATTCACATGTGGTGACATCAAACCATTGACTGACACAGAGGGCACACATGAAAGTCACCATTGCTGAGCTTCAGCTTAGCCCTTTCATTTAATGCAAAGCCATGGAGAAAAAGAGGCTGAATAGCCAACATACATTTCACAGAATCTGGAATAGTTTGAGTTAGAAGGGAACTTTAAAGGTCATTTAGTCCAACCCTCCTGAAGTGAGCAGGGACATCTTCAACTAGATCAGGTTGCTCAGAGCCCTGTCCAATCTGACCTGGAATGTTTCCGAGGATGGAGCTTCTACCACCTCTCCGGGCAACCTGGGCCAGTGTTTCACCACCGTCCATAGGTCTTTTTTTAAGTGGCAAAGAGCACATTTAAGTGTGATAAAACTGCTAATACTCTGGCTCCTGTGGAGGTGCCAATAAAACTACAAGAGCTCAGAAGAGTGGGAAAAAGGTGTGCCCATCTTCTGCCCATCATGATGTATGTAGATCTCAGCAGAATGTGAAAGTTTGCTACAATATTCCTTAGGTTTTGATTGCACGATGGGGTTATCAGTGCAGGTTGCTTTATTACAGATACATGAATAGTAATGCCAGCACTGGGGGAGGGTTGCTGTAGATGGCATGTCCTTGGTCTCTTCCACGCAGTGCTGCTTGGGGAGACAAGCATAGATGGAGGCAAGTGGGCTGCTGGCATTTGAAGGGCTGTCATAAGCTGTCAGTCAGTAAGGTTTAGTCACAAGAGGCTTAAAAACCTGAGGTCCTTTGTCATTTGGTTGCTATTAGTGCTGTCACACTTTTACAGCTGATGGAACCAGGAAAAATTTTGAATAGAGTGTTGAATATTTGAATACGGAATAAAATTTTGAATAAAACAAGACAGCATCAACCTCAAAACTTCATGGACCTCAAAAGAGTTCTGCAATATGGAGTCTGTGAAGGAAAATGTTGTCTCCAAAGATTTTAACTGCCAAACTACATTACATCCCAGAGCTGAACTTTCCAGAGATTTAATGGTCTTGTCCCAGTGGAAACAGAAGTCTGTTCTCTGAAACACAACTACAGCTGCTCAGCAAATGTCATATGAAACTTTTAATGCAGGGGAAGAAAGTTTTAGCTTGCTCAGTTTGGTTCTGAAAGATGACCACACCATTTTTGCCCAAACTTTTCCAAAACAACCCCTCAGGGTGTGGGGCAGCACTCTGGTGCAGCCACTATCACAGTGATAATAAAGGGCTGAGAAACCATCAGCCCCCCAGAATAAATCCCACAGCAATGTTGCATTGAACAGCACTTTCAAAGGAAAGGGCGCAAACACCCATTCATCCCTCTCTACCACATGCACACCCCTGTATTCTAGAAAAATAAGCCCAAATTAATCCTGTGTCCTTTCTTTAGTGGCATTGGAGCATATATTCATGTTACCACCAAATTTTAAGGTGGGTGATTTAAAGCTACAACAACAGGGAAAGTCCTTGCCTTGCCCAAGCTGTGTATTTTATGATGTGCTGCAAATAAGAAAGCCAGTGCAGTTTTCTGAGATATATACTGAATAAGGCAAGCCTCTGTAGCGGACACAGTATTTCTATAGCAATATCTCTCCCTGCCTAATTAACACCTTATATTATTGGCACAAGGAGAATGTTAATCACGTATTTTTATTTGCAAGAGATCAGACTGAATAATCATAATGTTCCTTTCTGGGTCTAAAATCTATTAATCTGTTTACTCATTTTATGTGATACATCATCTGAACAATGAGACGAGGGCAGCCAATTTATCTTTCATTTCAAACAGCAAGCTGGCCAGGTTTGCTTTCTGGTTCTCGTGCATTTTCACAATGCAGAGGAAATATAAAGCCAAACAGAAAACCCCTCCATTAAAAACAAAATATAATTTAGAAATGGAAATATTCCTATTCATAATATTTCCTTCATTAGAGAAAAGTAATACTCAAAAGCCAGAACTTCACAGGAATGGTCCCTTCAGTCTCTCTTATCTCGCCTTACACTTCACAACTTCATGTCCCAGCATCTTAGTAATGTGTTTTTTTCTGATTTATATTGTATGAAATTGCAAGTGTGTAATGTCTGATTGGTAAGACATTCACAGTTATAGGGTAATGCTCGTATTTAACTTATTTTTCTTATTGGCCTGGGATGCCTTCTGCTCCAAACTTCTGAAATCAGCCCTCTTTTCATTAGGCACCTCTAATCTATGGGTTTAAACAATATCAGTGAGTCCCTAGGGGTGTCTCTGCCTTTTCACACTGGTTCTTCTAAACCAGCACAGTGGTGCTGTGGTGACTTGGCCAGTGGAGCCTGGATCATGACTTGAACTGCAGTGAAGCATCAGGTGAACTTCACACACTTCTGGAGGGAAAAGTCTACAAGCTCTGAATAGCTTTGATTGGATTCTTTGCGTAAATCCACCACTAATGAGTTCATCAATAAGACTTTTGATAAAAAGCAATTAAACTGTCAAGCAGCAAACAATCCAGAGCAATTCTAGCCTGTACTCCAAAAGAGAGAGAGAAAAGAAAAACATCGGTGTTTTGCCAAATGTCAAAGAAGTCAAAGTGATAGTTCAAAGGGTGTTAGTTTTCAAACAAAAACAAGCAGAAAGGTTCCTACACTTGATAACAGTGGGGAATGCAGAGGTGAATAAATGAGAGGATATATCTGTACACACAGATGGTACCAGCAAGAGAAAGAAAGAGTGACATGAATGCATTAATATCAATATATGACTAGCAGCCTTTTGATTCCAGCATTTATTTGTTCTTTTTTTCATATATTCATTTACCTGAAGGCTAACATATGTAGGGATGTCCACCACCAGGAGGGGCATCTGGTAGGTACCTGGCAGGTACCTGGTAGAGCAGGTGCTGGTTTCACACTGCTGGCAAAAACCATCAGAAATCCGGAGAGGTTGGCTCTTGGTTTGTATTTATGAATTTAGGAGCCTTACTTTATGAGGGAATTTTCATTCGGTGCTCATCTTTAGTCAGAGCTTTTCTTTGAAACTGTGCACATTCTACTTTCCTAGTGGCACTGCAAAGGAATTGGTTGCTTCAGGAAAAGGTTGATCACATCCCTTCTCCGTACCTGCAACAGCGGCTGTTCTCTTGTTGTTTGTCAGTTTGGCTCTTTCCTGATGAACTTGATGGCAAAACGGATTAGTGTAAAGCAAAGGCATAATGCTAGTGCTGAAATGTTTCTTTATCTCTCTTGTGTATCTCTCTAATCTGTAGATTAGAAAAAAAAAATCAAAACTGTGTACTGTCAAGGACTAACACCAACCCTTGAGCACAGCCTTAATAATTATTAGGACACTGTTAAACATGACCTCTCCTTTGTCTCAAATGAGGATTGTGAGATCATTCTGGGTCCTTTTTTACTGTCTGTGCAGGGTGTTCAGCCAACAGTGTGCACACACAGAGCCCAAATAGCAAAGTAGCTCATCCATATACATAAAACCATTGGCATTTTCAGAGTTTTTGAAACATGTCCTAAACGGAGGCATTCAGTGTGGCACCCAGTGCTGGAGGTTTGGCTATACATTTACACAGCAAATTGTGAACAAACAAGATGCAAACCCCCCAAATCTATCCAGAAAAAAAAGAAAAGATTAGTAATATAACAGTGGACACCAACTATTTTGTTAGCAACTGTCTCTGTTTCCTTGTTCATCTTCATTAGAGCTGGGCAAACTTTCTATAGCTGACCCCATCCCAGAAGACTGTAGGAGTTTGTTGCAAACTCCAACACAATGATAGATCCTCTAATAGATTTGCATCATCTATATGATCGATACATAAAGTCTTCTTTAGTGAAACATTGGATCCAGAAATCTCAGGAACTCTGAAACCAGAGTGAAATCTGTGTTTCCCCATCAAATCTGCAGGTAAAGTATCTTTTTTCATATGGATGTGTCCTACTGCCCCTCTTCAAACTGGGTTTTGATAGCAATGCATCTTTCTTGTATCAGCAGTAGTGTGGCCAGCAGAAATAGGGCAGTGACTGTACTCAGCACTGGTGAGACCATGCCTCAAATACTGGGTTCAGATTTGGGTCCCATATTAAAAGAAGGATGTTTTGGTGCTGAAGCATGTCCAGAGAAGGCCAATGAAGCTGCTAAAGGGTCTAGAGAACAAGGCCCATGAAAAGTGGCTGAGGGAACTGATGTTGTTTAGCCTGGAGGCTAAGGGGAGACCTTATTCTTTACAACTACCTGAAAGGAGGTTGTAGTGACGTGACAGTCACTCTCTTCTCCTGAGGAACAAGCAATAAGACAAAAGGGAATGGCTTCAAGTTTCATCAGGGAAGGTTTAGATTGAATATTGGGAAAAATTTCTTCATGGAAAGGGTTGTCAAGCATTGGAACAGGCTGCCCAGGGAAATGGTGGAGTCACCATCCCTGATGGTATTTAAAAGACACATAGATGTGGTGCTGAGGGGACATGGTTTAGAGGTGGACTTGGTAGTCCTGGCTTAACAGTTAAACTTAATAATCTTAAGGGACTTTTTCAACCCAGATGATTGTATGATTCTTAGTGGCGTAGGGCTTGTGGAAGAGGACATTGCTATATGTCCTGGCTGTTTCATTGAGTCAAGACTGAAAGTTTCTGTCTTTCTCTATTTTCTTCAATGAGAAAATGAAAATAATGTTTCTTCTGGCCTCCCTCGTGTTGGTAGTCAGTGATACATACAAAAAGCACATAGCCTTAGGTAAAAGATGTAGTAGAAGTGAAAAGTATTTTTATTTATGGCTGGGTTTGTTCGTTGGTTTTGTTTTTGGTTTTTTTTTCATTCTAAACTAAACAAGCCTTCTGGGCTTTGTTCTGAAACTGTTTCCTGTATTCCTGGAGCCAGGCAGGGCATATGCTGGGGTGACGTGTGCAACATGGGCACCCAACTCAGCTTCTTCTCCAGGTTCTGGGCTTTCCCCGTGCTGCTTGGTGAACCAGGGGAGCAAGAATCAGGGGATGCAGCCACACCCCCCCTCCAGTTGGTCCCATCAGGCATTCATACAGCAGATGCAGCAGCAGCAGCTTTGCTGATTTCTGCCCAGCTCTGAGCCCCTGGGCAGGGCTAATGCTACTTGGAATCTCAGCGTGATGCTTGAGTGGTTCCCAGGGTTAAATGTTTTTCAAGCAACTGCACTTGGCTACTCTTCCTTTGACTTTTTATTTGCTGGGAACCAAAACTGAAAACAGCCAAGGAAAAAGGTTCCTTGTGTTGTTGTTTGGGACAGTGTGTCCAGCTCCATGAGCCAGTGCTAACTGCAGGTCAGGATCGGTCCTCTTCCACTAATGAGAAATGCCTCCTACCCTGTCCTTCTGGTCAGAGAATTGTATCTTATATTTCTTTAGGACAAAGACCTAATTCTGCTCTTACTGCCTGCATTTTCAACTCTGCCTCCTCTGCACAAAATTACTTTAGAGAGGGCAAAGCTTGTGCTGCCATTAAACAAAAACTAAAAATTCCCAGAATAATAAAGACTGGAACAAACAGATTGCAGCAACACTTTGTGAGTACCCAGGTCTGTTCAGAGCAGGATGTCATGTCCTGTCTCAGCAGGGTAGAGAGGCTTGGGATCAGGACCAACTTTAGACAGACTGCATCTCCACCATGAGTGCTCAGTTCCTCTCCCACAGCTGTCCATGCTGGTTTGCTCCTGGAAGAGCATTTCATTGACTTATGTCAGCCCTTGGGCACCATACAGGGAGCATTCCTGATGACATTACGGTTGAGTTAGCCCTATTTTGGAGGAGAAAAGCCATATGGACATAAGCTCCATATGGAAAGTAGCCATGGCCCTGGGTGCTGAGTTGCAGAGCATCCCTGGGAGGTGAACCCCAGCCATGACTCTTGCTGCCAGTAGGGAAGCTCTATATGTGAGTGCAAACATGTAATGCAAATCCCATATACCATAACACAGAGTCACCACACAAATAAATAGGAGCATGAGTTCCTCAACTCTCGGTGTGTACCTGGGATGCTGTTGATATTCTGTCTAAGCATATGGCTGTTAACTTACCAGCTGTTCCTCCTGAATCCTTGGATTAAGCCCTGGTTTGCAGTGCATCATTTAAGAGGTTGCAAATGTTTTCCATGTGTTGAAATAAAATTATAAACAGATTGAGCCTGGGTACAGTAGATCCACTGGACTGAATTTGACTAAGAAAAGCTTTTGATTAAAGAATGAGACTTAAGGGGGGTATGGAGCGAGCTGGCACGGAGGGAAATTTTGTCATTTTAATGAAAAAAAAAGTTTGTGGAAGTATAGTCTCTACAAACGTCGAAGGAGAGAGTCCTCATGTGGGAAAGCACCTGATGGAAATCAGTATCTCCTGAAACTGTCCATCTCTTGAATATAACCAAAGAACTGTGTGAAATTGGAAACCAGCACGCACTCCATTTTCATGGGGAAATGTGCTGTATTCAGTCATATTAATTACTGCGTGGGCTCAATTTTCAGTGCAATCAATCCACAGGAAACAAGAGGGCTGCAGGGGAAATATAAAAAGAGAGTGAGCTAGTAGGAGCCAGATTCAATAAAACTGTGCCTGCCTCCAGTGAACAGCAAGGCAAAGGTCTGGCCGTTCTCCCTCAGCAAGGCATGTAACGGGCTGGGCAAAGGGTGTAGGACTCAGGAGAGCTTGGAGCAACACCCCTGTGTATATATTCATATATATATGTAGAGATATATATATGAGAAAGACAACTCCTATTGTGAGGAAATAGGAAAGAAAGGGTTTTAATTCAAGTTTTTTCTGTGCAATATTCAGAGCAGGTTGTTGTGCAATGGCCATGCCTCCTTCCACGCTGTGCTGTGAGTCACAGGCTCTCCAGTTCAGAGGTACCAGGGGCTTTCCCTTGCCCCACTGTCAGCCTGGCACTGCTGCTTCAGCCTCCTTCTGCCAGCAGCAAGTCCCAGGGCTGCTGGGACAGTCAGGGGTCTCCTGGGTGGACTTCAGACCTGGGGTGAACTTCACCTTTACAACAGAGTTTCAGTTTATTGCCAATATTTTAGCAAGCTATTTTGTTTGTTTGCCTAGCATTTAATAGGAGGATTATCTGGTTGTTTTTTTTTTTCTTCCAAGGTTGCTTCTCATTTTCAGAGTTGAATGTGTTCATTTTTCACAGTAGCTTTCTCTCCTATTCCAAACTTCCCTAGGAAGTGACTTCATGGCATTATTCAAGCAGATTATTGCTTGGAGTGGCTGAATTACCTAGTGTTCATATAATGGCAAGCTCCCAATCCATATGTATTTAATGACTGTAATCATTTATTATTTTCCTTTTATTAGGTTTGTTTTTAAGGAAAGTTTTACTATGCTATTTATGATACGCTAAGTGGTGTGACTGCTGAAAAAACATATTGCATACATTTTGGTTTTTAATAGGTTTTGCTTGTTAAAATGGAAATCTTTTATTTACCCTAGTAGGGCAGGTTTTTGCTGACAGTTTTATTATTTCAATTACTCAGACATTTCTTTCCTCTTTTGTTTCCCCAGATGTTCCTCCAGGGAGTTTTAATGTGTCCATTCTTTATTTAAAATTGGGTTCAGACCGTGTTATTTCTAGCAGGGCTGAGGAAAAGCGTAATATAGCAGACATTAAATAGCGTGAAGGTTTTATTTTCTTTCCTCTTTGAGTTGTGGAATCCTTTCCCCATCTGTGTCATCTGGTGATTAATTGTGCTGATAATCTGCTCTGCCTCATCAATAACTTGTCTGCTACCAGTGTCGGGCAGAGGCCATGCCCTGCCTAAAGAGTTTGTGGCTGCTGATAAATGAATGTACATGTATAAGAGGTGGAACCTCCTAGAGCATTTAAAATTTCCAGAGATACAGATTCCTTTAATAATCTCATGATCTGTAGATGCTGGTAACAAGTACCGTCTGCATTTCACACACCAGTAAGGGAAGAATGGAACCATTCCTTCAGGGCAAAACCCAAATCTTGGTTGGTGGGGTGAAAAGTGAACCCCAGTGGATCACACAAGTAGGGAGCCTTACAACCTCAGTGGGCCAGCACCAGCAGGAAGGGCAAACCAAATTGTCTATACAAAGTCCATGAGAGTGGGACAATGTGGAAACTGTTGTCTCCTCCTCTGGCTCTTGTAGGGTATAGTTGTGATTTCCCTCTGCAAGTTCTAGTGAATCTTTGACCACCCTCTGATGTGTGATGGATTTTATTTTCCATTATAGCATGACCAGTCTTTGGACAGACTATGGCAAAAAACAAAGCTAGATGCTTGTTGGGACAGTGGGAGGGCCCTCAGAGCTCCAGGTGGATGTGTGCTTGGACTGTTCATGGCTAGTGCATGGCCTTGACCATCCTTTAGTCACGTAGAAAGCTCATTACAAAGCACACCCTCACACTTCTGCGTCCCATCATGTTTTCCAGGGTGTCTGGGGGAGAGCTTTTCGACCGCATCGTTGAGAAAGGGTTCTACACAGAGAAGGATGCCAGCACGCTCATCCGGCAGGTCCTGGATGCTGTCTACTACCTGCACCGAATGGGCATCGTACACAGGGACCTCAAGGTACAACCATGGCATGACTCGCTCCTCCAGGCAGTGTTAACAAAGGTTGTGTAATTACGTGAGTTTAACGGATGTAAGTCCAGCTTCCACTGGAACTGACTGTTTCAGTAACATTTTACCGTAAGAGGAATGCTCTGAAGGTTCCATATCCTCCCGTCATAATTGGTTTTAATGAGGACTTTGCAATCCATGGTGTTACAACAGGAGGTTTACACAGATGATGTGGTGAAAAAATAATTTATTAAGACCAGAAATTTTACATTAAGGCAGGAAACTCATCTCAGCTGGGGTGTAAGTTGCAGATTTGCTGGGCTATATTTATTTTTACTTCATAATAATTAGTAGCAATAAACAGTGTGGAAAAGTTGAATGATTTTCTATTGTCCTATTTGGACCAATGTTTCTGGAGAGACTGTTAACAGCAAGGATTCTTCTAAGGAACATTGTGTGCCAATGGGATTTGTAGATAATCTTCCTTTCAGCTGTACCATGTTATCACATCAAATCCTCTCAGCTTTTCTGGTGAAAAAACAAAACCCAAAAAAAAAGAAGCCCAAAACATTATTTCTGTGTTATTTCCTTCCAGTATCCTAAACTGTCACTAAGATAAAGCAGAAAGTGAATGAAATAACACCTCTTGTTGTGTTTCAGAGGGATGCTCTAAACATGAGTTTCCTTGGGTGTTGATGCTGTGACATTGAATTGTCCCCATGTAAAGAGAGTGGAATTTGGCCAATTGGGTCATATTATGTAAATACTTAAAGAACATTAATAGAGTCAAGAAGCACAAAGAAGTTTGGGGTTTGGTTTTTGTTGTGTGATTTTTTTAAACTTCTTAAATACAATTTTTTATTAAATGTGTTTTAAAATTAATTGTATTTTTAATACAGTCTAATATTAAATGACATGTTTGCAATTTTTGGCAGCTCCTCATAGCAAACGTTATAGTACCATGAATGTGACCTCACTGTTATGCCTTAAGATGGATGAAGAATTCTGATGATGAGAGATACTATTTATTTGCTTATCTTCTCCAAAATTACTGCTGATGTGAAATGCTGTATGGTGTATAATAATAAATGCCAGGCTTATTCCCCAAACGATGTAGTGGGGACAAAACAAAATCCATTACTAGTGTAGCCACCAGGACCAGAGTTCTCCAAGATGGAGCAGTGCTCAAGACAAACAGACATGGCCTCATTTTGTGACAACTTCAACGCAACCATTTCCTTCTGCCACTCTTGGACTCCAAATGGGAATCTTTTATCTGTGTGTAGCTGATACCATGGTACTGAAAGCTTTTCCACACCTTACTGCTGCAAGAGACTTGCCTCAGTCCTGAACACCTCAGTCAGAAGTGGGAATCCTATGATCTTCCTTTCAATAGATAGAGTAGAATAATAAAGTAGAAATATAATTTTTAAAGTGTTGGTTTGACACATTTTTAAGGCTGAACCTAAAATCCACTGAAGGAAATATACACTGATATCTGCAAATAATATTTCCTTCTCAGTGCAGTGCAGTTTTGTCCCAACGGTCCCAAATAATGGGTTTTCTGCAAGAAGGCACTGGTTAGTCTTCCATCTTCAACAGTGTTCACATGTTGCCCTCAGTTCCCATTAATTTCCTGCTCTTATACTGAATACATAGACATGTTTTCATATTTATGGGAGTTCCACCACAGTTCAATACAGAAGCATTGTTCAGTATTTTAACGTGACCAGCTTTCTCCCGAGTTCAAGTTGTAGGAGATAACTTTAAGCTTCTTTCTACCACCAGTGGTTTTGGAGGGAGTCACAGAATGTTAAGGATTGGAGGACCGAGTCCTTGTAATTCAGACACTGCATTGTGCAAACTCTTAATATTCCTGTTGTTATAATTTTAAGGAAGGTTGTAGTTCTCACTTTGAAGCAGAATAAGCTTATTAAAAAGTTCCTATAATAAAATATGAGGTTTAGGTAATTGTGAAGGGGATTCATCTACAAAGTAGTTTTGAAGTTTATGTAAGGACACGCTCAATTTAGATCAAACCAACCTTCTCCAGTTGTAATTTGGGGCAAAGACTAGCTCTTTTTCTCTTTCTTTCATTTGCTTGCAAGTCTTTGTCAGCATTGTATCAGTTGTTAAAATAACTCATAAAATATGGCATATAAGGAACACCTGCTGTGAATTTCTGTTAGCACAAACATACCATGATGGCAAAAATAGGGCTATATTAAGGCTTTTTATGATCTCAAAATACCAAGATAAGTGTAAGTTTCAATTTGTGATCCCCAAAATGAAACTCTGGGAAAGAATCCACTCTACAAAATACAACCCATGAAACATCTATAACAATTATTTATTGTAATTATGGGTTATTCAGATACCAAAATAGCACTTGCTGTAGTTGGGAAAAGCAGAGCTGTGCTCCAAGTCTCTAATCTAAGTAACAGAGCAGCAGATAACAAAAGATGGCAGCAGAAGAAGTCCAGGGAAGTCCAAGATGTGCAAAAGGACAGAAAGGCTCGAGCAGTTCCACTTAACACTGAGCCAACTTTTTAATGCTTTTTGAATTAACGAGTTTGAAGAACCAGCGTTCTTTTAAGTAGGTTTTAAACAAGTTTAAGGTTCAAATGGGTGGAGGTTTTGGCCTTACTAAATATGAATAAGTGGGGGCCTGAGGTGAGTTGGCAGTAATAGTTGGGAAATAATTGTCTGTCCCTTAATACCAGCTCTACCAACACCTCAGCAGACCAGAAATGCACTAGTGGAAATCAGAAGTAACTCCAACCAAGGACAGATAATGGCATAAAAGTGGCTCACGTGGTGCCTGAAAACAGCATCAGCATTATAACAGCCAGTTAAAGCAATGGGATTATGAGGTATCATGAGAAATGGTACATAAATAGTACAAATTCATAATTATTTTTATAAACAGAATTGTTTCCCTTTTTTACAAACAGAATCCATTTTCCCAGCTATTGATGCAGCTTGTAGATCCTCTCATGGCCATCGTGTACCATGAATAAAGCCATCTCTACATGACTTTACACTGAGCCCAGGGAGCCAGAAAGTGTTTTAACCTCAACTTGAGTCTAAACAGGAACCTTAGAATAGGGTGGAGGAGATGCCACACCCCAGTGGCATCTGGGGTGTGACATTCTTCATCCGCCCTTTCCCCAGAACAGGAGGTTACAGGATGGAGAAGGGAAGATAGATGCTGGTGCTGCTGCAGTTGCTCCTCCTTACAAATCCAAAGCTTGGATGTGTCCCGAGGAGTTTGATGATGGCGTGTGGCTGCAGCTGCTTCTTGCCATTCCCTGGAGCACACAGTGGGCTGATGGACAAGACGTGCTGCATGCGGGTGGGCGTTTGTACCGGCTTCTGGGCAAAAGGCTACACCTGGGTTCTGTTGAAACATTGAGTATCCATTGCTTTTGTAGATGAAGACACCATGGTCTGGGTGGTGCAATGGTCCCCATTACCACCAAGCTCAGAGTGCCAGCAGAAGCTGGACCTTTTTGCAAGCCCAGATATTACGCATGGGAAGAAGCGTGCTCTCACAGCACCCAGCGAGAGCTTTGCTGAGTAGCAGGAGCATATTCAAAACACATGAATGGAGGACTGTGCTGTAGCAGATGGAGATGGTTGGGCTGTCCAGCCTGCCTGATGTCAGCACAAAGTCACTGGGCTTTGTGGAGTGGTTCTTGTTTTCTCTCAGCATAAACAAGACGCTGTGCTTAGTGCTATAGCATTTTTTCCTAATTGGCTCTAACTAAAATATCCTTGCTGCAACTCTGTTAACTGTAAAGGCATTTCCTCTCTTGTTGCAGTTTATTTCCAGTGGAGAAGACAAAAAAACTTCTCTAATATCTGCTGTTTTATTTTTTTCTTTTTTTAAAATGAGGTATAATTTTTTTTTTTCCTTTACACTACCTGGATTTACCATATTGACCCACCCTCAAATGAATCCTTCTATTTTAGCATTCCAAAGTTGTGATATGTCAGACAAATCTCACAAGTAAGGCACAAACATTAGTTCTTATTTGGGGTGCTAAAGGAGAAGTTTGATATCCCAGGAAAGTTACTCAAAGCTCAAGGTGTCAGCTTCTTCCATTAGGTGCCATAAAGGAGTCTGGAGAGGTTCTCCATATAGATTATAAGAGCAACTCTTTAGGATTTAGGGAACCAAATTATTTTAGTGTATGATGTAACTAAGGATTGCATTAAATGCAATGCATCAACCAACAGACATTGCTGATGGATTTACGTATTTAAACC
This sequence comes from Actenoides lindsayi, assembly GCA_025331215.1. Classification (NCBI taxonomy): domain Eukaryota; kingdom Metazoa; phylum Chordata; class Aves; order Coraciiformes; family Alcedinidae; genus Actenoides; species Actenoides lindsayi. The sequence continues at coordinate 59,685 of WTSP01015334.1, read as the reverse complement.
CCACGTTGTTTGTTCTCCTTTCTAGCCCGAGAACCTTCTTTACTACAGCCAGGATGAAGAGTCGAAAATTATGATCAGTGACTTTGGATTGTCAAAGATGGAAGGTAAAGGAGATGTGATGTCCACAGCCTGCGGGACTCCTGGCTATGTTGGTAAGAGGTTTGCTTATACCATCCATCCACTCTTCCCAGCTGCAATACAGACACCTAGTGAAAAAGGAATAATACATGTTTTCTAGAGCCGATACATAGTGCATGTGACATTTTTCAGATGTTTGATAGAAAGAGAGATTTCAGAATTTGCTGGTGCTCTGCTTTGTGTGCTCTTCTCCTTTGGGTCCACATCATGTAATCCAGCTAGGGGTTTGTGGGATTCACTTTCATGATTGCAATCCTTTGCAAAATGAGTTTTCTCAGAGACGCTGGCCGTAGCTAAATTAGGAGCATGTGAAGAATATCCTCAAATCCATCGATTCTGCAAGAACCTGTAAAACCAAGAAGCTTTACCTAATGCAACATATTATTTTAATCATAAAGGATAGCATTTGCCGGATTCCCCTGAGCTACATTTACTCAGATGTGTTCAGTAATCCTCTGTAACAACCACGTTGAGTTACAGACACCTAGATACCAGGATTCAAAAGCATTTTAGATCCTTGAATCCTTCCTAGACAGTATCAAATTGTTTCCTAACATTTATTCTTTGCTCTTTTGTCCATTTGTTAGTGACTGTACCAGTCTACTGATTAATATTGTTTACCAGCATCCTTTTAAAAAAGTTAAAGTAACTGAATGTGAGAATTATATGGTATGTGATGACAGGATGTGTTTGAGCAAACAGCATTTAAAAGGCTCACTTCATGCATGAGTCGGGTCCAGGAAACCTCTTATGATAGCAAGCTAGCCAACTGAGATGATAAAATTAATCTCTGGGGTATCCATGACATCCATGAAACTGAAATGACAGTGACTTCCCCAGGGACAGATTTGTCTCAGATCTTTCCAACAGGGAAGACCAAATGTTTTCCAGCAGTTAGAGAGAGGCTTCTTTTGCTTTGCAGCTGCCACCTCACCTGCTTTCATAGAATCATAGAACAGCTCTGATGATGCCTTGGTACAAGAACTCAAACAGATGATGCAGTTATGACACAGTGATCTAGATTTGTCCCAGGAATACCTTTTTCTGGGCATTATCTTCATGCTGCACAGACACTATCCTGATAACATCATGAAAAGGAACAGAATTCTTTAGTTTCCCATGCTGAGCCATCAGCCCATCATTTCTTTATTTTAAGACAAGTGAGTCAGGATGCACTCTGTACAGCCTGAATAGCTGTCTTGTGTAATCACACCACACTGGAAATCTTCTTCCAAAGCACTAGCAGGAATTGAGCTGAGACAGCAATTTTCATAATTTTTGCTGTCAGCTCTTCTGTCCTTAATTAACATGTTTTATTTTGTTCTGAAATGGGCACTGACTGGAATAAGTCTGCAAGAGACAGGGAAACTCAGATGATGTTTGCTGAAGCGCTGATGAAAATGAGGGAGTGTCAGTCTGCTTGGGCACCGAGTGATCTCATACGGCTTCTCAGCATAGCCATTTACATAAGAAAACTTGGTATTTTGGAGAGAAAGCTCTAGGAGGATACAACAGGAATTGTAATGCTTTGAGAGATGATTGAGAGCTCTCATTTATCATGGTCTAGGCGCTGATAGCTACACAAGTGCCTCCAGTCCTGTTGTTACCTTACTGAATGCAGGATTTACTCATCATGGGTCAAGAGGTCAAGGCCACTTATTTCTGAAGTGCTGACAGGAGTTTTTCCTCTCTCCCACAGAGAAAACCTCTTTAAAGATTTGTTCTATTTGTTCTATTTCTTTTTTTTTGTACAGAAGACATCTCATCTGTAATGCTGATTTTTTTTTTTTAATTATTATTATTATTTAGTATAATTGGTTGCCCAGACAACATTTTCCAAGCACAGAAAATTTTTGTTGTCAGTCACTGTGGTGATGCCCACAAATGAGCTTCTGTGAGTGTTATACCTGATGAGAGGCTTCTACACACTCGGTCTACAATTTGTCCACATCCGAAAGCATTCATGCCTTCCAGCATCACTCCAATTTGCAGCACCTGCCTAATGTGCTCAAATAAATGTAAGAATCTTTCCTCCTAATGGCACAACATCATTACATGTCACACTTGGGCCAGACACATGCCACAGTGCTGGCCCATGAAGTGTCCTGTCTTCCATCTCTTTCTGTTGGTTTTTTTTCAAGCCATTTTACCTTGGGTTGAAGTAACACTCAGGGATCCATCATTTACAATGCATTTCCTGGTGCTTCTCTGTAAAGATATGTAGATCACCCCATTTTCTAAGATTTTATGAGGAATTTATTTTTTTTTTTGTCAGTTTAACCACTTTGCTTTTAAATTACTAGAAAAAAATTAGGCACATATCACATGTCAAAGGCACTCAGGGCTCTGTTAAGATGCTGTTACCATCTGCTACTCTTTATACTTCACCTTCAGAAAAGGATCCAGTCAGATCCCACTGTGCAAAGTGCTGGACAAGCTTCTGACTTGGTAGCAGACCTGATCTTAATTCATGTCTGCTGTCTATAAGAACTAGTTTCCTTTCTGAAAATCAAAGTATTGCTTATCAAATCAGAGTATATCTAAAATGTGCATAGCCAGCGGTGCATTAGTACATTAGCTTCTAAGGCTCTGCCTTACAGATTAAATTGCTGTCGACAGTTCAAAGATCTTATTCCTTCAGGAGTTTTGTCAGAGATTTTGGTCCTATGGCAAAAAGATGACCATTAGGATAATGCAGTTAGCTGAGCCACTTCTGTTAAGGTGCCATTCTAAATCTTTACTTGCTAAAGAGGAGATCTGACAATACAACTTCTTCTAATGAAAAGGTCTTCCATTTTCTTATCTGCTTACCACTCTTACCTTTCTCCATTTCTTATGGAAAGAGCTTAGGTGTTGACCTGGGACGAGATGCCCAAATTTAGATAGCAGCTAAATTCAAAGACATGAGGCAGCTTGCATGGCTCATTTCATTGCAAAGTAGATGTGTGGACTGGCTTGCGTGGATCTCACCCCATCTTCTAAAACAGAAGAGGAAGTGGTGTTTTCAAACCCCTGAGTGATCTGTGTGATTATGAGCAAGATCTGTAAAAGTCAATAGTGATTTATCATTTTAAACTTCACAATCTTTGACTGCTCAGCTTGAGAGACCATTTGAATTTGATTTTGATGAAGGAGGTGTTCCAATCTGCCTGAAAATGAGTCATCCTTGAGGTGTATCAAGTTGGGCACTCACCAGGAGGTGACTCTGGTCACTCAGCAAATTCTTCTATAGAGAATTTTCCTGTTGTGGGAATTAGGTCTCACTGACTGATTTTCTTTGAGAGCTGGTCTCTCAAAAGCTTTGGTCACTTCTGTGGATGGAACTTTGACTTGCAAGACACTTAGAAGCACTGAAAAGTTCAGAAAAAAATGTTAGAAAGCCTGTCTCAGGCAATCTGATCTCCTTTAGCAGAAAGGCTGAATGATGAACTGTGGTTGTGGCTGGCTAATATCTTAATCCTACTGAGATTTAAAATTCTAGCTCTGGGTCCTAACCCAACTTCAAGTAAAATTTTCTTCTATTTCCCTGTTGTTAGGAATCGAGCTGGACCGTGGATGTGTGGTTGGTCCTTGCACACATCCCCTCACTCACAGGTTTTATTTTCTGTGGTGCTTTTATGAAAGGTCATTTCACAACTTTCCGCTCTGCCCAAAACCCAGTAGCAATTTCAAATCATATCAAAGCCAAGCATTTCTTTCAGCCCTTTGCAAGACCAGAGCATTTAAATAAGCAATAGATTTCTATGTTAAATGTTGCTTTAGTTAAAATCCTTTGAGTCAAAGGTTTTAAAATAGTCAGTAAGCCTTTGGAATATCCTTATTAGCTGAAAACAACCCCAGGAGTTGTTCAGGCAGTAACACGAGTAATAAAGTAAAAATAAAGCATGGGAACCACGCTCATCAGGCTTTGCTCAGGCACAAACTTGTGACTGTGTGATTATTTAGCTCCATTGCTGTATCCTGAAACAATTTGCTTGAGTGTGGTTGTAGCTGCATTATATTCCATGGCAGCTATCAAAATCTGGCTCAGCAACATGAAATAGGAACAACAGGAGCACAAGAAGCCAGCAATGCTGCACTGAAACCCTACTGTCCTTCAGAAACAGCCCCAAACTTCAAAATCTTGGTCAACCAGGACAAGATGAACACTGGAGAACAGTGTGAAAGAGGGAAAGAAGTTGCTTTAATCCCAGGAGTCAGTGGAAGAGGAACTCAGGTCTTGTGGTAAAGCTGCTTCATATGCCTCCTAACCTGTTTGTACCATGAGGAAGACACTTTGTGTGGTGGTAGAGGAGCTCACACTGCTCTTGCACCATCTTTGGCTTCAGAAGAGGGGCTAGGTTGGCCATTCATGCATCCAGCCATCTTCTCAGTGGGGCAGGGTTGTTCCTCTGTCCATCTTCTTGAGGTGGTACCTCCAAGAGTCCTATGTGACAGGGCTAGCACCATCTCCCTTTGGTGTCCTTTACAAACTGCCTGTTTCTCACCCTCCCTCTCCCAATTCCATGGCCATTTTGTACCTGTGCAGTCCATTCATGTTTCCCCTTCTTTACTTACAGGACTTGCCTACATGATGGAAACTGGCACTAAAACAGTTGCCAGCTGAACTACTGGCCTTGGCTTGCACCAGGCCAATTTGCTTGGCTAGCTGAGCTATGTCCCTGCCCAATGTAAGCAGGTCCCTGGTTATTTTAAATCTATAGCCCAACTCTGTGGCCCACAGCCAGTGACAAAGCCCACTGATTTTTCACTCCTATGGAGAGCTTCAAAACCATGACCTTTGTTCAAATGCCTCATTCCTTCTGGCATGCAGCTTGTGGGAGGCCATATAAACCACAGAAAACGGCATTACACTGAGTTTTTGTGGGCGAGCAAAAACTGCTGTGTGTAGCACCATCATGGGAGTGAAGGAGAATCACTTCTGAGCATGAGGCTGGTATGAAGAACAAGCACCCTCATGACTCGTACAGTTTGTTCAACAGGCTTAAAGTATCAGAGCAATCCCTACCACTTGAGCTCTTTGCAGGAACATGGATTGCTGGTTTTGGCATCCAGCAGCTGCATTTTTAGGGAGCTTATTAGCATAGCTGTGCTCACTGTGGGTAAAGGCATAGTGCTCTGAAAGGTTTCCCAATGTTCCTGCTCTGGACCTTTTCTTAAAACCTCCATTTGAAACACACTTTAATTTATATTTTTTTTTCTCTTATTAAAAGAAAAAAAAATAATTTGACAAAACCCCCACAACCCTAACTGTAAAACATCAGATCATCTGGCCTGGGAAGCACATCTTCATATGCCTGCAGGTGGGATAAAGGCCCTGGGACCATTACCCAACACTTTACATGCTACATGTTGCTGGTATCAATGCTGATTTGGCCTGAAACACAGTTCCTGGACGTGGAGGAAGGGTCCAGGTTTGTTTCATTGACTTCCCTGTTTCTGGATGACCATTGGGTAGCATTTAAGCCCACAGTGATTCCCTGGCGGTGCAATACTGGAAGACTTTTCTCAGCAGGCATTTCCTTAGCACCAGAAATGGAAGCTTTGACTTTCCCCTTCTCCTTACTGCTGTTTTGTCTCCTTAGCCATCTGTGTTGATTCTTTAATGCTGTCACCTCTTGGATTTTTTTCATTGCATCACCTGCTTTTGCCTCTTGGCAGTGATCTATCATCATTTCTTAGAGCTCCTCTGACTTGATTTTCAGCTCATTAAATATTTCCATCTTTTCCATATATCAGAGACAGTTGATGCTTAGCTGTGTTCTCCTGTTCCTGTTGCAGGTCTGCTCTTTGCAACAAAAATCAAAAGCAGCCATTTGGACTTAAAATCATTATTTAAACCTCCTGCGTCTCTTCATGACGTTTACCAAATGGGAGGTAATAGCCTCACGTTTGCTTTGAGCTTGATCCTGTGGTGTTCTTACCTGCTTCACAGCAACCATCTGCAACAGTAACTGTCTGTTAACAGTGCTCTTCACTCCTTTAAAACAGATAGACACAGCTTTAATGTTTTAAGAGGGAGAGTTTTTATATAGTTCACATCCCCTCATCCCAGATTTGTTTTCTCTTATGTTAATGTGGCATATTTGTGTAATGTCAGGAGCTCACCGGGATCCATGGTGCTTAGGAGCCATTTGCATAATATTTTCTTTGGGGGATATAAGATCTCTAATGTTTACCAGTCTTGAAAATGATACAAATAGGATCAGACAGTTAAAGGTAGAATAGATATGCAAATAAAACATTGGGAATTTGGAAGGACTGAAGTTGGAAGACATCTAACCACCTAAGGGCAGGGGAAAATTAACTCTGTTCTTCCACATCTTTTGTCACAAAATTCATTCGCAAGGGATGGAACAAAACAGGAAAGTGAGTCTCACAAGTCATATTGGATGCACATTTTGAGAAAAAAAAAACTTTTTTTAAGGGAAAACTTAGAGGTGAATTCTGATGAATCAGGAAGGAAAGAGTCAGACTAAGGGACGTAAGAGTTGTCTGGGAAAGTTGTCTTGAGCAACTTTGAGGAACAACTCTTTTATAGAAGAGTAATGTAAATTTGCAAGACTGTCCCAGCTTGCCAGGTTATCTGGGAGGCCAAATAGGATAGTTCTCCATTGCTTTATTCTTTTATGTCAAGATTGTCCTCCAATTCACTACTGCCGGTGTGACCAGCACTAGCTGACACACAGACCCTGACCCAGCCGTTGAGGAGGAAGTTACATTTTGGGTGCCAACTGTAAGATGCCTTTTATATTTCCACAGCTCTGACATCTATTGTAGCAAGAACATTTTAACCTTTATCTTGATAGACTACAGCAGTGTACCCATGGCCTGGAAGGAGTCCGGGGTGTCTCAGAATTGGGGTGCAAGTTTCTGCCAAGCACCTAGGGCCAGGTTGGAAGCCACTCATGCTAGGTACAGTGGAAAGAAACCTCCTTTGGCATGTAGTGGATAGGTGTTGGAATATTCACACATTACAACAGTGTATTAGGATTAGCAATATATGAACAGAACCATCATTTTAATTGTTTGTATATACAGCAGTCTCAGTTTGCTGGATGACTTGAAGATTTGGGTCACATTTGCCCTGTGCTGCACATTGAGGTACATCCCAATCTTCAAGAGTCTTTATGATCTTGCTGCTATCTATATTTTTACCCACATTGCCCTGGATTTTCTTCCTTTTTACAATGTGTCCTCGCTGTGACTTGACCTGTTCCATCGTTCTACTGCTTGGGGAAGTGCAACCTGGATACCACCATCTGCCTCATGCACTGTCTTCCCCTCAATCCCTTCTGTAATGTCTCATGCCCAAGCACCAGAAAGTCTTTTCTGTTTCTCGTTATTGCTTCCTGTCCCCTTCCTTGCTGGCATTATTTTACCTTAGTTTTGTTGACTTGTCTACCTTAAGAAGATAACCCTTTGAAGAGCCCTTATCAATACACCAAAGACTATGTAACCTCTAAATGTGAGAATCAAGTTTTAATACATTTATGTGCTTCACAGTTTTTTTCACTGTTCTTCAAGTGACTAACTGCTTTGATGTTGATTCTTAGCAGAGGACAATGTAATGCCAAAGAAATACTTTTGCTGGGACTTGCCACTTCAGGATATTTTTGCAACATTTGAACTCAAAAGTACTCAAGAGAAAATTCTGTGCTTTTAAAAACCCAGTGTGGCAAGTCTGCTCTAGGAATGCCACAATCAGTGATTTCTTGCATTATTGTGGTCATGTTGCTTTGAAAAAAAAAATAAAAGCTTCTTTACATGTAAAAGATTAGAGTCACAGGGTTTTAAAATTTAGGTTTTAGCATTTGCACTGAAAATTCCCAACAGGGAAAACCTAATACTCCAGGCTCCCAAACAAAAAATACATCTTTTTAACTCTCGCTGTTGTAAGACAGGAAAGAAGATCCATAAAGAGTTTCAATAAATGCCCAGGCTCTTACTTCCAGCAGAATCCAGACTGTGGTGGCTGAAAGCTATGGAAACAGAAGGTTCAGTACCTTTCTGAATGTGTCCAATTCCCACTACTTTTCGTTTCTCCATCTGAGATGTCTGTGTTGCCAGAAGGAGAAAGACAAGTGGTTTCCTCTGATTCTGACATCCAGCAGGCTTTGGAAGGCAGCTGTTGGGAGGTGTAGTGACAGCTCTCCTTCCTCTCCTGCAGATGTAGCTTATCACTTCCCTGACATGTTGCACTTTCTGAGTTGCCTCTTGAAATCCTCAGTTTGGCAGTGTGATGTGGCGGAATTGCGAGGCAGTCGGGGTGAATGTGCATCTCAGCACCAGTGCAAAGCTTGGCCTCATTTTCCTCCAATTCTCCTCGGTTCCTCTGGCAGGGAGGTGATGGCCCCCTGCCTCTCGTGCATTTTTCTGTGCTTGGTTTTGTTTTCTGTCCTTGGAGTCAGAAAATGGACAATTTGCTCCACTTTAGGAGTTGTCCTTCTTTGCGAGAATATGAGCTTCAAAAACATCAGGATATTTGCAGATGCCACGATTGTATGTGGAGTCTCAGGTTGCTGCAAGTTTCAGGGAGCTACCGCTCGATCACATTCAAATGTTTGGTCTTGTAACATACGCTTGTTTGGCTTTTTGTTTTCAGCTCCTGAAGTGCTGGCCCAGAAGCCCTACAGCAAAGCCGTGGACTGCTGGTCTATTGGGGTCATCGCATACATCCTGTGAGTATATGCTGGGTTTTCAGTCACAGGCAGCTGTGGGACCAGCAACGTTCTCTCCCACTATATAGTTACCCACTTCGTCTGGGACAGAAAAGGGTGGTGATTTGTTGCTTGGGGAAGCTACAGGACCAGGATTTACGTACATTCTCCGAAGTGGTGGATAGATCTCAGAACTCGTATGTTTATGGAGATTTAGCGCCTGTTCTCATTCAATACGTGCCACCCTTCTTCACAAAGACTTAATAAGGTAATTTAGATTGGAGGGAACCTGAGGAATTCCTGTCCTTGAGGTCAGAGTAGGTTGCCTAAGACCAGTTGGGTCTTGAAATCCTCTGAAGATGGAGATTGCACAAGGTCTGTGGGCAGCCTGTTCCACTGCTTGATTGTCCTTGTGGGGAAAAGGTTTTTCCTTATGTCCAGACTTGTTCCCATGAAAGGGGCAGCCAGTACTCTAGATGTAGGTGCACCTTCAGTGCTTGAGAGTCCTTGAGCCATGGTAAGCCACCGCCTGCACCAGTGATGACATTTGGAAGGATTGGAGAGCTGTCCTGGCCGCTGTGGTCACAGAGATACCCTGTTACCAGGTGTCATTGGTGCTGTCCAGAAAAGGACATTTCTGGGCACCATTATCCAAATGCAGCTCTGTGTGCATGACTATATGAAATCACTACTAATATTTGGATTGAGAAGGAAATGAACTTGTCTATGAAGCTGAAGGAAGACTCTTTGTAGCTTCGGGGCCTGTCTTGATAGCAGTCTGTGCTCAGGGCTCAGGTCTCTGGGTCCACGCATGTCACTCAAATGACAATTGCATAGGTTGCATCTGCACAGCCTAGCAGACTTTGAAGCAGGAGCTGTTCATGTGGGTCTCCGAGAGGAGTCAGGCTTTCGCCATGGGCTGACTCTGGGTGACAACACAGAGCACACTAAGCCTGTTCCTTTTGTGCAAGAGCACAGACCTGCAGTGTAGCTGTTGAATACCACAGAAACAAATGTCTTTTCACAGCAGCATTACCGGTGCTTTCACTTTTTTTATTTTTTTATTTTTCCCTTTTACAAAACTGTTTCAGTTAAACAAGACTGAAGGAAAAAGCAGCTCCCATAAGGCACAGCATTAAAGCATTCCTACTCTGTTCCCCTTCTCCTTATGCAAACATTTCATGGCTTGTCAACATGAATAACTTTTTGATGGTGTAGTAGAACTATTTTTGCCAGGACAAACCTCATTGCTGTATTATCCACTTTGTGCAATGTTCATTCTTTACATTTTTATTTGGTCTTGAGCATAAGTGATATGCAAACCAAAATAGCTTTTTTCTGTTACAATAGTGTAGGAAAGCTGTATTTCTTTGCATACGTGTTTATTTATTTAAAATGAAATCCTGCCTAAAAACCATTACCTTTATGACTGGCTTTCCGATCTATATGAATATTTGAAAACTTACTGAGTACAAAACTTTGCAGGGGGATGGATTTATCTTGGAGCAACCATCAACAGCAGGATGCAAAAAAGTTTTGCATAGCAAAGTAAAAATCAACAGTGCTGATTCTGACTTTGTGGCAAAGCCCAGCAGGATGTGCTGCAGCAGTGAGGAAGTCAGCAGAGTTGCCAAAATACTTCGGAGGCTGATTCATACAACACTCCTAGTGCTCTTTTAGATGAGGATGTTGGTGCAGACCCAAATTTACTATTTTCCACAAGCAAACCTGAGCATGGAAGAGCTAGGGATTGGGTTTTTCGACAGTTTTGGTCCTTGCCAGCCATGGCAGGACAACCAGATAGAGTCTTTTCTGTTGCCTTTGTAATAACTTTGCTGAGTGCCATCTTCAGAGAGCAGTAAGAAGGAGGATGCAGGTAGAAGACAGCAGTACACTGCCTCCCTTCCAGGTTCGACCACTGTCTAGGTTCAGTTCATGGTCAAATATCCACCATGAAAATACGTGTCCATCTGACAGCCCACAGGAGAGCTGTGAACTGCTGTATCCTGGTTGCCTGGAGATAAACTTGGCTCTGCTTTCCTCCAAGTTTTCAGTCACATTCAACCATGGCTCATGCACCAAAGGTCTTTTTTGCTGGCTGACCTGTTGTTATTTCACTTGTTGCTTTTATGTGTCTTGCTGAGGAATACGAGTGATACAGTGTTAAGTAGTGTGTCCTCCACGTCCAAGTTATGAACACACCTGTGATAGGTAAGAGGTTTTGATCTCATCCATAATCCTTCCCCCTTGCTAAGCAAGGCTGCTCTTTCTGCAAGGTTCAGCTCAGTCTTTTCCTGCTCTATTTTCCAAATCACCAAGTGCTGGACTTGTCAAGCAAGGCATACACACTCCTCAAATCTAAATTCCCTATTTCTGTAAAGGGAATTTCCAGCTCTGAAGGTTTAAATCAGTTCAGTAAGAATGAGTACCCATGAGTTCCTGTTTGCAGGACAAGGAAACCTTTTCAGAGTTTCTGTGCTTCACGTAATAAGGACCCAATTTGTATTATGTAGAGTCAAAATGAATTATAATAATGTGTTGCCATAGAAGGAGCTTGGTAATGTGTATGTCAGACTGTTACTGCTTGGGTGGGATTGGGTCTGAGATCAAACCACCTCCTTGAATATTTCTGCATGTGAGCTACATCCTTCAGCTCCTGTAACAGTCAGCAGCACTCCAGGGCCCACTTTGCTTACCTGAACATTGGTGTTTAGTGCTGTTTCAGTCACATACAGTGTCCCCCTCTGATCTCAAGCTGTGGATTAAGGATGGTCCAGCCCCCCATAGCCCCATGGTATAATTGCCAGCTGGAGACAGGAGTCCAGTGCACTCCACAACTTCTGCAGTGGGACTGGACTCCATGTGTGGGCACCTCAACCCAACCTGGGTTGATGCAAGTGGTCATTTCATTGGGGTGTGCCATTCAGTTGCCTAAACTTAAGTGTTTAGCGCTCCAGTGGGGTGTCCGGGACATCCATGTGGATTTGGCAAGTGTAACACACAGCAGAGACCTTCCTTCTGGAGTGGCAGATGGAGGCCATGTGGGAGACAGTAGAGTGTGTTGAGTAGCACCAGATGCCCATGCTGAGGCTACTAGGTCACACCCTGCTCTATACTCAGACCCCTGCCTTCACAGTATGTTTTCATCTGCTGTATGGTATATTTACATCACTCTTCATTCTCCATTGACTCCATCTCAACTGCAGTGGGAGCTTAGGAACCCATCCCACATCTCACATGCCCTAGTCTTGAACTGGATCTCATCCTTGCTTCCAGGAATAGCCTGCAGACATGGCCTCATGAGAAAATGGATGTCAGGAGTACAGTAAAAACAGGGAGGAAGTAGTCCTGTTGGGGTGTCTGATACCACCAGTGATGGGCACAGGTTTAACACGTGGGTTTGCTATCTCAACAGTGTCACATCACTGGCGTGCTGGCAGTGCAGAGTGGTGCTGAGAGGCCATAAACACCAGCAGCACAGCCACCGTGATGCAATGCTGGTAGTTAATCCTGCTCTGAGCAGGAGTTAGTAATTCAAGTATACAGTCAGCACAGTTGGAGCTACTTGCACATGCCCAAACCAGTCAGACATATTTATGCACAGGGCAATCCAAGCACATCGTCCTGCATCACCTCCCCACCTCTCCCACGAATCCTCACAGCTATTCTGAACAGACTGTTGTCATTTAAGAAGATGGAAACTCAGGGGAATCCAACACAGAAGCCAGGCATAAATTAAAGATGCTTTGACCTATTGTTACTGCAAGTGGTTTGAGTGCCTCCAGACACAAGCTCAGTCTCACATGAAAGCAGTTTATGACACTGGAAGAACAAACTGTTCCTGTGGCACCAACGCGCTAGACAAATATTTGTTTCTGTGATATGCAAGGTGAAGGATGTCTTAGGAAAGAATACCTTTGTTTCAGTGCCAGTCTCTAAAGCTGGTTGTTAATGGCAGCCAGATTGCAGAGACTGCACCAATGGAGTTTCTATCAAAACCTGTTTTGCATGAGAAGTCATTATTCACACAAACTAATTTTAGCAGCCTGAAATTTCCTGTTATTCCAGTTGCAATATTTCGTAATTTGAAACAGCCTCATTGTTGAGCTCAACTTTCTGATTATCACAAGGTGGTTTTGGTACACGTTCAGCTTAGAAACGTAAAGTATAAGAAGAGCAAGAGACTTCATTGGATTCCCAGCAGCTGGATTCTGGACCTGTCTGGGTCACATGAGAAGTTACAAAAGCTTGGGGAGCTAAAATACTGATTGCATGTACACCCGATACAACAAAGATTGAGTTAATATATGCAAAAAATAGAAGATGATGTTCCAAAGCTTGAAAAGCACACAGAGCCACAAAAATGCTCTGTTCTTCACAGAATCTCACTATGATTCATAGTCATATCATGGAATCATAGAACAGTTTGCACTGGAAACGAACTTAAGCATCTTCTTGTTCCGACTCCCCTGTCAAGAGCAGGGACACCTTCCGCTAAATCATGTTTCTCAAAGGCCCATCCAGCCTGGCTTGGAACGCTTCCAGGGAGGGGTATCCACCCTGGAAGGGGATGCAACGTGCAGGCAACCTCTCTGGGCAACCTGTTCCAGTGTCTCACTTCCCTCACAGTAAAGAATTTCTTACTAATATCTAAATCTACCCTCTTTCACTTCAAACCTGCTACCCCTCATCCCATCACTGCACTCCCTGATAACAAGTCCCTCCCCATCATTGCTGTAAAACCCCTTTAAGTACTGGAAGGCCACTATGAACACCTCCTGTCTCTTCTTCATTAGGTTGAACATATTTTGCCCTAATTTTTTTTCTGATTGTGTTCACTGGTAGGACAAGAGAATTACTGGAGATGTATTTTGGGTCATACTTTCACACTTGGCTGCTGAGTTGCTTTTAATGTTCAAGCAGATGTGCATGAATCATCAATGATGTTTTTATGGAAGGATTAACCAGGGACCATCCGGGAGTCACACACTGGGAAAAGCTGGTCAGTCACCTCGCCTCCTCAGCATCACACACAAGCCTAATCAAGAAAGTGAGGAATAACTTACTTTTTTGGCACCGAAACTAGTGGTGGCAAAATTTACATGGGAATGTTGGATTGCTCAGGATAACTCAGTTAAACACTGGCAAGACAACCCAAAATGATTGCTCCTCGTTGCTTGTTTCTTAATTTATTTTTTCTTCCCCATGCTAATATGCCCCTGTCCACAGTTTCATGAGAGCACCAGTGTCAGCCAGTGTGAGGGTCTGTTTCCCAAATCAGAATAAACACATGTGCTTATCCCTATAAATAGCACTTGGATGACTTCCCACACCATACATCTTAGGTCTTTGAGCACTTATAAAATTCTTTGCTCTAATCTCGCTATAAAATTGTTTGTAAAACTAACCCCAGTGCCTCATATGTTACAGGCTGTACACAAACCAGGCAAATGGGTTATTTAGTCTTTAGAATCTCCCCTAATATGTAACAAGAGCTTTCAGGAGTTTGCTTTCTCTGCCTGGTGAGAACATGTTCCTGGTATTCCTCTTGTGCTCTCTTGATGGCTTCTAGAAATGACTTCTGGCAATATCTTTCTTTTCTACATCCACCTGTGTTTTTCTTATCTGCATCTCATTCTTTTTAAGGCAAGACTGGGAATAGGAGGTTAAGGGAAAATCTGTTGCTGATGTGATAAGGTTGCTAAATAATTCTGAAAAGCTTTTACTTGGTGAAACTGCGATAAAATGATGACAGCTAATAGCTGCCTGAAGCTCCCCCAGGATAATGCAGCATTTTTTCACATTGAAGACAGGGAGGTTATTTTTGTATTTCTGCATATCTAAAGAAAAGCAGCAGAACCTCTGATAGTGAGGTCATTTTTTTCACACAGAAATGTCCCAGCAGATGGAAATGAAGTCGGTGGGATTTTGATTCTGTAAGAATTAAGTAAAAACTTATTATGGACTTTGGAAGGTGGCCCAGTTGCTGGAAGTCCAGCAAGATTTCCTCCAGCCGTAAATTGCAGGATAGGCTAATTGACTGGGGCTTTCCCATCCCGTACTGCAGAGCCAGTAACACTAAAACATTAAAGTAAGTAATGTTAAAACTTTTGTTTTCCTAAACTCTGATTTTAAGGGAAAGAACAGCAAGACTGCCTACATTTTGGCTCTCAACCACTCCCTGTGCCAGGATGCCCTGGTGTTCCCCTCCCACATCATCTTCTGCCCTAAGGAACTTGCTCCCTTCTCACTTGTTTTCTGATGTAGGTCCTCTATGATTTACCTCCTGGAGGAACATCCTTGGGTCCCCCTGTGCAGGACATTTGTCCCCATCCCTGACTGACCCAGGACCAGCCCTTGCCCTGCACTCAGCCTGCTCTCAAGCAGGTAGCTGGTTTGGAGGGATGTCCCTGCCCATGACCTATAACGGAGACTGACACTTCTCAAGCTCTCACCAGCAAGGGAAAAGCAATGCCAAAAGAGTCTGTTTTCTGCCCTGAGCCCAGCTTCCAGTATCTTGGGCAGCCTTATGCATGATGCTGACTCCTCATACATCAGCCCTTCCACTCTGCGTCCCTGCGATGTGCTGCGGTGATCTCCCAGACCCTGAGGTGTAGACCCCAGACATGTGTAGATACTCAAGCCACGTAGAGAAGCAGGGGAGGAGCTTGATATGTATAGGAAAGGGATTGAAAGGCTCTGGAGAGTCTGGAGATCTTGCTGGAGTTCATGTCTCTCTGCTGCCCTCCTTGCAGAGTCATAGCCCTCCAGCTCTGTGCTGCTCAGCATTTTGCTCCTACCTTTTGCCGCCACGAGCATGTGTAAATCACAGCAACCTTAACTTGTGCTCTTGTACCTTTGCCAAGGTAATTAGTACAGTGCACATTTTAAGAGAGTTATTTCTCTCTCCGGAGCAGCCTGCCCACGCCTCGGCATGCACTGCGCTCTCTGCTCACATGAAAATGTTTTATCCGAGCAGTTTGGTTTTGTTTAAGGAAAAGTGCTGAGGAAGGCAAGAAATTAATGAAGGGCTGCCAGGCTTCTTATATGGAGCCCATTGAGTCCCCCAGGGAAGAGGGACAGTGTGAGGCCCCTGAGTGCCTTTGGAGAAACAGTTTTCCTTCATCCTTGACATCTCTACCCAAGTGGCTGTCCCAACAGTTGCAGTGCTAGTGCTGTCAACTCCAGCCTTTCCAAACCCCTCAGTAAAGCACACAAAATCTTGAGGGTTGTGACAAAAGAGGAGGAAAGTGAAAATCAATTTGTGCAAAACCGCCCCTCCCCACCGCTCAAGACTGTGGGATGTAAACACTGATATTTATTACAATAAACCAAGTTACATAAATGTTCTCCATAGATACCTATAGAGCGGTTGTGAATCCATTTTCTACATTCAGTTACCAGATGTTTTTTCTCCAGGTGCATAGAGGCTTTTAGGGGTTTGCTTAAATGCACCATTTTTAATGTTCCTTCTCATGCACCACTTCCACCACTGGGTTTCATGTAGGAGTTGCTGCATCAAGCCCTGTGCACAAGCACGTGCCTGTATGTAGTCCTGCTCTGAACATAAATGCTTGTCTGGCATGAGGTTATCTTACTTGCTTTTGATAATGGCAGTCATTCAGTGGGACACAGATGAGGACTGGCTCATCTGCTTTGTAAGATAAAGAGAGAGATTTCTGATTCAGGTGAACCAAAGTGGAGTCATTATACTGCTGCAAACTTCAGTAGAGTTCTTCCAGGTCAGTACGAATCTGACGCAGATTAACATCTCACTCAGCATTTAAATTATTTATCAAGCACACTGGCTCTTCAGAGCTAACAAAACATTGCCCCTTTCACCCTCAAGTGTTGAGTTGGCTCAAATAACCTCCAGGGCAGACGGTTGGCTTTGGGTTATAAATAACTTCAGTATTTCATTTCTTACAGTTCCCCCCGCCTTGCTCTGTTGTTGCTACAGGGTAGTGTTTCAGCTAGATCTTCACTGTGTTTATAATGGCTGACTCTCTCCAATTAACTGCTTTATTGAGGTTGATTGATTCAAGGTTTAAGAAAACTGTAGGAAAAATATCATTTCAATATCAGCAAAGTCTGTGAAAGAAAAATTTACATCATAGACTAGAGATAAGAGGATGAAGTTGAGACATCTCTGTACAGAGATAATAGAGACGGGAAGGCCTGTTTAACTGTGAGCAGGGTGGGTTTGCTAAAACCTTGGACCAGCCTCAGAGGTAAATCTGACACTTCGCAGCATTGGTATTAAAACCTGAAGAAGGGTTGTCTTTGCCAGGATGTCTGCACGGAGGCACAGACTACTGCAGCACTGGCTGACCATGAGGGATCTCTGACACATGAGTTTCCTCGTTGTTTCAGCTCAAACTAGGCAAATAATGTTCAGCGTCTTGCTCATCCTGGGGCTGGGTTTTCTGAGAAGTCTGATTATAAATACTGAAAACCAGGACGGGACTGTTGTTAGCCTTAGACAAGGTAGACAGTTTGAGGTGGCAGCAAAATCACTTGCAGAATTGAGAAAGGGAGAGGCTCTCCACATGTCTCCACAACAGCAGCAGGTCCATGTGCAGCCCATGCAGGCTCTGCTGCAGAGTTGGAGTGACTCCCAGATGTCCTTCCTATTGTGCCTGGGGACATAGAGACCAGCACAATCTGCAGATGAATCCTGCCCTCTGCCTGATATCTGTGTGGGGCTTCTTGTCCTGCTTTGCACCAGGTCTTCCTCCCTGTTGTCCTGGAGAAGAGGTCCATGCAGGTGGCCAGCAGCTCCCCAGTTGTACAACAAACCTTTCTATACAGCTGCCATCTCTTGCATAATGTAGAGACCACAGGTTGTGCTCAAAGTCAGTCCTGATACCATGCAGGTGACTGGGTAGGTGTTGTCACCTCTCACGTGTCCCTGATTCCCAAGGTTCTGCTTTGCCTTTGTGTCTGCAGAGCCACTGCGCTGCCTCTCCACCATCTGAGAGAAAATAAACCCAGTGCAAGTGGCCTGTGTAAGGTATTGAGTGAGAACAGTCCAGGAGACCCAGAGCAGTGAAGCCAGTATGGAGAAGACTCCTGGATGGGAGATGGTTGTGCTGAGGCATGAGAGGGACTAGTGCTTTGTGGATGTAGCGTGCAGCTCGTGAAAGCTCCTCTTAACATATGTGTAGAAGCAGATGGTAGGGCTCATGGCTGTGTAATAAAAGTATTCCTCTGGATGAACACCAAAATGCATGCGGAGGGTGGGCAGGATATCTGTGTGAGTCAGTGTCAGATCAACAGCACAAGGTTTCCTTGCAGAATTTCCTTTTGTCCAAGATGATGCCAACCTTCAGATGTTTATGTGTCCCTGAACAAAATTCTTTAATGGTAGGGCTTGTCTGCTTGAAAACTTATTGGGGCAAGTCTTAAACAAGAGTTTCTTCTTCTCCATCCCTCTTTTGTGACTTTCTTGGCAGAGGTGGGTCCAAGGGTCACCTCTCTTTTCTTGTTCTCCATTAGGCTCTGTGGGTATCCCCCTTTCTATGACGAAAATGACTCCAAACTCTTCGAGCAGATCCTTAAGGCAGAGTATGAGTTCGACTCTCCGTATTGGGATGACATCTCTGAGTCTGGTAAGAACCTGCCCCTCATTTAATTGCAACAATCTTTTATGCATGCATGCATGTTGCAGATAACCTCCTCTGAGCATGACAGTGGACCCTCCCTCATGTGTGGAGCTTGTTTTAACTGAAAACCACTGGGAATGTGCATTTCTTTCCGCTCAAATATTTATGGGAGTGTATATCTGCAGGAAAGTGAATTAAGTACCATTTTGTCCAGCCATACACAAAGCACTAAAACACAGCTGGAACAGAAGATGAAGATAGCAGAAGACTGTCCCAAGAAGACAAAGCAGTTCAATTTCTCCATCATATCCAGATAAAAAGCAGATGGTTTATGTGTCATTAATAACAAGGTCGCAAACTACTGACACAGTACTGCAGGTCCTAAGCAAAGCTGCAGAGTCCACAGCAAAGAACACAAGAAATTAATGGCTTCCGAATGAGGAGGGTAAGCAGAGTCAGAAGCTAGCATTATTGTCCAGGTGGTTGGATCCAGATAGCTGCCCATATACTTGCCCAGTTCCTCACCCAGTGCGGAAGGCATTTAACCCATAGTGCCTGCCTGTATCTGCTCTAGTCCGTCTGGCAGAGAGGCAGATACACCAATCTGTTACAGACAGATTTGCCTAAAGGCTTCTGGCTCCAGCATGGCTCATGGCCTGCCAGCAGCAGTGTCTATAGGTGACAGCAGGGACATGTTCAGCATTGCAGCCTGCGTGCACCACGGATGCGCCGTGTGGTCCCCAAGAGGTCATGCGAGCTCAGTGTCATTGCCCTGTCCAACCAAGGGGAACATCTGCCATTGCATGCTGGAGAAGAAATGAATTCTAGGAATATTTTATCATACAAAAATATCCCTAGAAATGCACTTTTCTGAATCATTAGTGCTACTGATTAAGGCAGGGGAGATATATAAATAAGTGGCTTGTTTTAAAGATTATTATGTATCCTGTTAGCTCCACATAGAACATTTCCTGCTGCTTACATCTGCAGTACAGCTATCACTGTGATGGATTGCTTAAAAATATACGTGATGAGAAGTTTTATTAAGACTGTAAGGTTTTTCAGAGAAGATACGAATGTCTCCTGGCAGACACCTTTGCATTTTGGGAGAAAGACTGTCACCTAAATTAGCACAAAGATTTTCCTGCCATATTTGGCTTTGCTGCAGCTCCTTCAGCTACTCTCTCCTGAAACTACTGGATGCATGCCACGCTGTGATCTCCCGTCCATTAGACACACTACCTTATGATCAAGGGAGTCCCTTGGTAACTTGTTTTTAAATAAGCAACCTGTCCTCACACCTGCCCGTGTGTGTGATTGCTTGGAGTGAGCGATGAGAACCTCCTCCTGCTGTGGTATCTGACCTCCTCCTTGCCTATCCTACTCAGTTTACCAGCATCTCCAACAGACGTGACCATATTCAGACCACTAAGATGATCAGAGAGGTGCTTGGCTGGCCAGAGAGCTGGGAGTTGGCAGGCTTGAACTCCACTGTATCTGAATTATCCATCCCACTACTACCTGCAGGAGTAGATGCCTTCAGATTTTATCTGCCATACTAAATAGCTTGGATTTAGTCCTAAGTAACTTTGGTTATATCTATACTAATAAATGACAAATGATCCAGGGCCATTTTGTGGTGCTGTGGCCAGATGGCACTTGGTAGCCTAGTTAGTGCTGTTGGCTGATCATTCTGCAGCAGAACTGGGCATCAACCCTATTGCTTTAAATTATTATATCTTTTATTTTTTTTAGCTAAAGACTTCATTCGAAATTTGATGGAGAAAGACCCTAATAAAAGATATACCTGTGAGCAAGCAGCACGGCACCCTTGGTAAGTAACAGTCGCTGCTGTGTGAAACCCTCATGACAGAGAGTATTGTTTTACATTCAGGGGTGGAAGTGTTTTTTCTGTCGTGTAGTATAGTAATCTCTACTCAATAACTCTATGCTCTTATTCTTACAACCCCTGCCTTTGTCATCCAGATTTTCTTGGAAAAACGTGATATACTTCAATCTTCTGCACCAGCTTGCTGAGTGTCTGTGTAAGGATTCAGTGAAATGCTGAATTATGTATGTTGACTATAGTGCAGCAGTGGGATAAGCCAAAATGATTGAACCCAGAAATCATACTTTCAGGCAAAATGTCAAATTCTACAGGTGTGCAGAAAGCTGGGTATCAACCTGCTCATGAGGTCCTTGCCAAGATAATATCAGAGCTCTTAAGAGCATCCCACAAAGTAGGAAATCCTTGTCTGTGCTTCACAGATGATAGTCTACCTTCTGCTTGCAGTAAGGACCTGGTTTCACATGCTGTTTACCCTCTCATATTGAATGGAAGAGCTAGGAGACCCTAGAGAGGGATAAGCTGAGTCTGAACTGGCTATAGCAATGCTATCTCCCTGCAGTGACTACACGAAAGTACCTGGGCTGACTGTATTCGGCGTTTAGACCCCTGTTAAGTGCTTTAAATTAAATGATGACTGCACATTTCACCAAGATTACCCAAGAATTATGTAGCTGAAACAAGAGTGGCTCAGGTACTTTTGACAAACCCTGAGTGACTTGGCATCATCCCACACTACCAGCTGCACCCAAAAATGGGCTTCAGATGTAAGTCTTTTAGGGCAGGGATCATTATATATGAAGTGAAGTATTATTTTGGTTGTTACAATAACTGCAACAGAAAGAAGTCAACAGCATGACATTTTCACGCCAGGTGTGCATTAGACAGTGGTTTTATGCTATCACAATTACCAGAAATACCATTTCCTTCTGAGGCTTCTGGAGCACTGGCTGGATAAGAGCATTAGGCTGTGCATTTGCAGGCAAACAAAATTTATTCCTGAGTGTCCGTAGCACCTCAGGAAAGCAGCTGGGCAAGTGTTACAACTAGCTCAACAGCTTGATGGACCACAAAATCGTCCTTGCAATGTAATTTGAGCCAGGGATCAGTCTCAAGTGATGTGTTTGAGTATAAAACACATGGTAATAAAAGCATGGGCGTAGAAGTTGTCAGTGAGTTTTCAGGTAGCACTGCTTTCTGCTGGGAGTTGGTGATATTCATTCAGAGGATGGAATCTGCATCACACTGAGGCTGGGAAGCTTTATCAGTAGGGCTCTGTTCACCTCTGCTTCCTCAGCAGACATGGGTTTTGGACAGACTCCTTGACCTTTCTGTCTCTGAAAGAACAGAACTTGGTACCCCACTTATAACTGTGTTAAATTACAAAGCAGAGTAAAACTCAATGGCTGTGGCTCTAGAACAAATACTTCAGTTTTGCTTCAAGGTGTTTATGCTTCTCTCTCTGACCCTCTCTGAGGGTCTCATCTCATTGCTGCTCTCCATTCTGGGCCTAGATGGAAAGTAAATCCTTTCAAAGGTTTTTACCATTTTGGCTTTTCTGCTGATAATGTTTTACCAATACACAGGCTGATGAATTACCCCCATCATTAATTAACAATTTGACACTCATGAAGGCATTCAGTAAGTTATGACTACACGAGGGTAGAAATACAATGAGATGGCACTGATTTCTTCATCGTGGGAATGGTGTGCTGATGTCAGACCTCAGAGTGTTGGCTGCTGAGATTACAAATTAGGCTGAACGTGAGCCAGCAGTGTGCCCAGGTGGCCAAGAAGGCCAACAGCATGCTGGACTGTATCAAAAACAGTGTCCAGGAGAAGGGCAGTGATGGTGCCCCTGTACTCAGCACTGGTGAGGCCACAGCTTTAGTACTGTGTTCAGTTTTGGGCACCATGGTATAAAATAGACATCAAGGTGCTGGAGCGAGTTCAGAGAAGGGTGATGAAGCTGTAGAGGGGTCTGGAGAAAAAAATGTCTTATGAGGAGCAGCTGAGTGATCTGGGCTTGCTTAGTGTGGAGAAGAGGAGGCTGAGGGGAGACCTTCTTGCTCTCTACAACTATCTGAAAGGAGGTTGTAGTGAGGTCTCTTCTGCCAGGTGACTAGTGATAGGACAAGAAGAAATGGGCTTAAGTTACACCAGGGGTTTAGGTTTAGGTTGGATATTAGGAAAAAATTCTATATTGAAAGAGCGGGGAGGCATTGGAACAGGCTGCCCAGGGAGGGGGTGCAGTCACCATCTCTGGAAGCGTTTAAAGAACGTGTAGATGTTACACTTTAGGAAATGATTTAGTGTTCCTGATAATATTGAATAGACAGTTGGACTTGATGATCTTGAAGGTTGTTTCCAACCTTGATGATTCTGATTCAATAAGGCTGTGGCTCAGCCTTTACAATTAAAAAGTTTGAGGAAAGGCTTGGGATGCAAAAGAAAATGTAAATCATCGAGGAAAGCAAGGTTCTTGCTTTTCATCCTCTATGCCAATGACAATGAGATAGATTCACATTCACAGATGATTATTAGCTGCATCAGTGGCTGGTATCAGTACACATGAGAGAAGAGAAGTCAAGACCTGAGCCTGCCCTTTTTCCAATGTCCCATCAATAACTGTGTGTTAAAAAAGGGGACAAAAAGGGAAATTTGGGAAATGAAATCCAGCTTTTGTGAACTGGAAAAAAAAATAAAAATTCTAAATGATACAGACCTGAGCCTCAGGAAATTAAACAAGTCACAAAAGTCAATACTAGAAATACAGCATAAACAAAGGGAATACAACTCCCAGCAGAGAATGAGGTGACCATTTTTATAACTCAGAGACAGATTTTCCAAAGCCTTGCATCCAAGATACACAAAATGTAAGCATCCAGCTCTTGGCCCTGATACATCTGTGTTGGTTGCTGGAGTGCAACAAAGAAACGTGGCACTTGCAAGACACACAGCTTCTGGGCCCTCCTAAAGGAACAAAATGATAAAGTGTTTTCATTCCTTTTTTTTTTTTTTTCTTTTGTGTGTCATGGCCAGGGGCCAATGGAAACTCACAGACTGCTCCATAATTTTTGGTATTTCTACAGAATCCAATCTTCCATTTAAAAACAACCCCCCAAAAAGGGTTTTCCCCCATTTCTGTGGCAGAAGGTCTTTTGCCAGATGGATTTTGGAAGACAGTGGTTCATTTGGAGGTCTACCACCCAACCATGTAAAGTATGGCTTGGGGTCAGCCTTTGAGATGTCAGACAGGCAAATCGCACTGCAGTAAGAAGGGTTAAAATATTCACCATGTCTCCACCCCACGTCCCAAATCCACCTCCCTTCAACATAGAGACAATATGTGTTAGTGGATTACAGGACCGTTGTACAGAGAAAGCAAAGTGTGGAGGTTTCCAAAGATACGGTTTCAGATCTGCCTCTGTCCTCCCCAGTCAGCTCTTGAACTGGTATCTCTTTCCTCCTTGTTCTGAAAAGCTTCCTGTAATATAAATGTTGCAATTATGGGCCTCACTGGACAGTGCTGCAGTGATTTTTTGAGAGCTTTGGATCCTGTAATGATAAATGCTACTAAAATACTTTTTTGGAAAATCAAGGCTACTCACAGGGATATTATCTGTTATTTCCGAGTTAGTGATAGGCTCTCCTTTTGCCAAGCCACTGCTCAAGAAGCATTTTCCACCCAGATTGCTTATGCCAGGAAATAATGAGTGTTTTGCTTCTTTTCTCATTCTACCCATTATAGCTGTTGCAGTGGCATCCTCCCCTTTGAAGGAGAGGAAGGCCTTTTGTGGTTGAGGAGGAGGAGAGCTCTGTGCTCCCGCTCGGTGGTCAGCTGTATCCTTCTCTCAGCCTGGGCATATTTAAGTTTCCAACTAATCCAGGCTTGAGTTCCTCTCGCTTATGATCTCATTCAGTGTTGCAGCAGTTGGAGATAAAGGTGCAAGCAATGGAGACAGGCTATCGTGACTTTTAGGATGGGGGTATCCTCTACCACCTTTTCATATAAGCAAGTATTTCTCAGCATACATCTGTTAGCAGCCTCACCTTCCGTGGTGTCTATCCAGTGTTGTCATCTTCTTTAAACCCCAGAGTCTGCATGAAATGAAATTCCTGATTCCACTGAGGTTAGTGGGAGTTTTGCCCCTGACATCAGTGAGAGTTGAGGTTTTTCTCCTCGTCTCACCAGCGGAACACAGAACATCTGCTCAAGTCACTGGTGCTGTGCAGGTGGTAGATAATCAATGTATACAATGAAGTAGCTCCATGTAGAGACATTTTCCAGCTTCCCCTTTTATTTCCTCCTGTGAAATCTGTCCCTGCAGTATCAGGTCATTGATATCAGCCATATATTAGAAATACATGAAATCATGAGCACTTAACACAAATGATATAATCTGATTGTGCCAATCCATATGAGATGGCTACCTGGCCCTGAGATTATGTTGTTCCAATATATAACATCTAGGAGGAACAAACTGATTCAAAAATTACTCTTACTACAGCTTTTATTTTAATTATTGTAGCTGTTTATTAAAAACTTCCAAACAAGGCTTGCAAGAACTGAATCTTGCAAGATAATACATTTGTGTCTTTAAGGTTAATAATCTCTTTGAATTTCGGGAAACTGCTCTAGAATAGCCAGCTATTCACATGACTAAATGTTTGTACAGGATCAGACCCTAAAAAAAAAAAAAAGTAAATACTTCTTCCCAATGGCCCACTTTTCTGTTCTGTATCTGCTCCCCACATGCCTGCACTTACGTGATGTTTTGCTATTTATAATCAAATGGCCTTGGCAAGGGGACGGTATGTTAAACTCGGAGTTGGCAGCAAAGAAGGCCAATAATTGCAGTGAAGTATGGTAGCTGAAACAGTACAATGTTGGTATAACTATTACACCCCAGCCTGTACAATCTGTTCATTTATACAGATTTCTTCAGTTTTCATGCACAGGTGACTTACGCTTTCTATTGGAAAAGTTACTTATTTTATAGCTTATCTTTCACTGAGGTTTGCACTGTTTATGGTGTGTTGCAAAGGTGCAATGTCCTGCTTAGTTGTTCCACTGTGACTTTTTGAAAAGGACATGGAAAATGGAGGTAACAAAATAGTGGGATAATTTTGCCAAAGCTTGATACATTTTAATGCTTCCCTAGTTCATATTAATGACAGCAATTACGTTTATTAAATATATTGCCATGTCAGAACTCACATCCTATTTAGGGCAGTTGCTCAGGCTGCAGCGATTAAAGATGAGCAGCTATAGGATCATACTGTGCTCCCCGTCAGGTCCTGAAGCCCCAAATTCAGCATCCAGGCTTGAATAAGAGGGAAAGAAGAGAATCCTCAGAGGGCAAGGAGAAGCCCAACAGTTAGGAAGCTAGTATAGAAATTGGAAGTCATACTGTGAATTTATTTGTCTTGTCACGCATTACCCAAGTGACCTTAAAAGGGATTTAGAGCTGTGTGGTGAAGCCAGTTATGGCATTAAAGGCAACTTGGGACATCTACATTACAGGGTGATGTATGTGTTGCTTCCCTGTATAGATTCTATAGGGGAGAAGGAGGTTGTGGCACTTGAAATAGATACCTGTCTCTGTGGGTACAAGTTTGGCCTTCACCTTTCCCCACTGCTTGTGCAGAGGGAGAGCAGATACTTGGGACATGCCGAGGTCCGTCCCTGTCTACGCTGAAGAACTGCAAAGCTTTGGCAAGGACCAAGCCTCTGCAAATTGCGACCATGACCTTGAGTGTTTATTATGTGCCAGAGAGCATGAGCCAGATAATAATTTCCACCCAAGGAAAGGACACGGTTTACAAAGAGCTCAGTCCTCAGACAATGTTGTTTGAAGTGTGAAAAGGGCTCCCTGAAGGGAACTGCTGATGTTTACAACATTAAATCAAGCTCTTATCAAGTTTGTCCCTGCACTCTATTTATTTTGGAGCATCACTGATACAGTGTGTGTGTGTG
This sequence comes from Actenoides lindsayi, assembly GCA_025331215.1. NCBI lineage: Eukaryota > Metazoa > Chordata > Aves > Coraciiformes > Alcedinidae > Actenoides > Actenoides lindsayi. The sequence continues at coordinate 33,456 of WTSP01015334.1, read as the reverse complement.
TATATTTATACGTATGCATGTGTGTATATATATGTGTGTGTGTATGTATAGAAGAGTGATGAACCTTCAGCATTACCCATTACAGCTCACTCCATGTTTCCTGTCATCATGCTCAAGAGTATTTCCAAGCACTGTTTGGCCAGCACGGTGTTTGAGTTGGCTGCCTTCAATATGAGGGCTCAGAAAATCATGGTAGATGAAAGACTCTGCCTGCCGTTGTGGGCAGGGAGCATGCGAGAGACATATGCTTGCAGTATGGTGACAAAGAACTGTCCAAAAGAAAATTTACTGGTTTTGTCTTTGTTGGAGGTTCATCTCAAAGCTTAGAAGTGGTATGGCCAGATAAATAGCTCTAATAGCTTTGAACCCAGACAGAGAGCTAAAATAAGTTAGATACTATGAAATATTATTTGATCATTAGATTAGATGCCTCTCATGTGCAGGCTAGATTTGTTATGGTTATTCATGAGAAATACCCTTCTTAGCTTCAGTGGAAGTACTAGTGATGGAGTATTGTCACATTGGGGCCCTTGGTATCCAATTATGTGTGTTGAGACACTTTTATTTACAACTGGATGTCGCTGCTTTCAAGTGCTGCAAAATGGAGAATCCAAGAGAAAAGCCAGGTTCCAGTTAGGCATCAGTCTTTGCTTGGTTTTGGGTGATGCTCAGCTTGATAACAAAAATCATGCATTATTCTATGTTTAATTGTATTTTTGTATATGTGTGCGGTAGGTAGAAGTAATATCTTTTACTGATCCAACTGGTATAGTTGGTAAAAACAACCTTTGGTGCTGACACAGTTAACTTCAAAGTTAACTGCAAAGCAAAAAACTATTGCTCAGGGTTTGACTAGATATGCATCAGTTTGATCATCCCTGAAACAGAAAGAGGCTCCTTCTCAGGGAAAATGGAGCTGGTTCCTGTAGGAGAAGGGTATGCTGCACAGGAGAGGGAGGGGGAAAGAAAGATGCTGAAGTTATTTTTTCCTCAAAGGAAAACCAAGATGGTTTATAGCCTGTGGACATGGAGAGCTAGAGAAAGGTGGAAGGGCAACTGTATTGTGCTCTAAAACCAGTATCTTTATTAAATTTCATGCATTATCTTCTCAGCATGAGAACTAAAGTTCATGATTAAATACATTCAGCATAGTTATGATGATGGTCGCAATACTCGCCTCATGGTCGGTTTGTGTGCTCAAAAGCTTATCTCATCTTTCAGATTCTACCAGTGGATAGTATAAAATATATGACTTTTAATTGCTCACCTCCACCTCCCTTGCCTGTGTCCTTAAACCACATCTCCAGTGAAACACCAGCAGTGAATGGATGTTAACGTTTCTTTTGTTTTCCTAGAAGTAAAACTATGTTATAAACACTATAACGCTACAAGTATTTTATAGAAGTTTCAAGATCCTCCAAGTGTACAGTGTAAAAACACAGTCCTCATGTTACAGTGTCACACCATTAACAGGATTGTTCTTCAGAGGCACCTTGGAGAACAATCCCACACCCGGCTTTGGCAGCCAGGGATGCATTTTCAGCCACGCTGTTTTGGCATACCAGAACGTGTTTGGATGGATCCTACTGTGCTAAATTAGCCCCAGCACTGCTACTGTTTTGCTCTGATTAGAAAGTAGCACCTGCAGGGTGCTAATGCTACTGAAGCAGCCTTAGGTGTAGGATGGTCCCCACCACTGTAGGATCTGAGGGCTTTGCAGGATGTCTGTCCATGCCCTTGTGAAGACAACAAGTACTATTCTGCCTATTTGAGAACGACCCAAATATCAACACTTTTTTTTTCTGGAGTTATGAGAATTGCTTAGTAAGCATAGAGTTAGTGGTGGTAGAAGACAGTTTATGAACTATTAGAACCAGCAGTTTCTTATTGAAACCACCACCATTTCATAATATGATCCCTAAACTCAAAAAAATATATAGCCTGTATTTGAGCTACATGCCTGATGAAAAGTTTCATACAGCAAAAATGCATTTGCAAGTCCTTGTGGAGACTAGCAGGAAAGATTTTGCGGAGTTGCTGGCAAGGGTATCATACCCTAAGAACTTGTTCTGTCCATGTTTCCAAAGTAAAATTTGACAAGTGGGAAATATGATCTGTGCTTATATAACTTGTTAACAAACCCATTCATAAAGGAAAATGCTTCGTTAGTTTTGGAGGAAATAAGTTCTTTGCAAATGTTAATAAATTTTTTCTTCACTTGATCTTTTTGATTAGTTACTGAGGAGATACTTTGGCTTGTAGCTGTCCGCAGATTACATATTCGGCTTAGTTTTCTTCTGCAGATGTGTAGTATGATGGTCATTGCTCCCAGATGGTAGGTTTTGAGGGCATCTGCCTTCACAGAGAAGGTGTTCTTGAGCAGAGCAGAGTGCTTATGACATTTTGAAGTGACTCTGACTAGCAGTTTGCATTCCCACAGGGAAACTCTGCTAGGGCCTGTCTACACGGAAAGGCTGAGCAGTGTGCAAGGAGAGCGAGTGCAAATCTCCGCACACTTGTGCACCTAAGCTAATGAGCTGTGCAGGGCAGGAAATAAAGCTAGAGACTTCCAGGCTTCTGCTCAGCTCTTCATAGAAGTGACCTGGAAGCAGTCAGAGACACTCTGTCATGTAGGTGTGGCTGTGGTAAAGCTGTAGGAGCTTCTTCACATGATGATTTCTTGCTAGAGAAGTACAAAAAATGCAGTTACGGCGAGCACAAGGTCAGCTACGTTTGCATGCATCTGGGAGTATATACTGCATGGGATCCATCAGGATCTGTGCTGGGCCTGGCAATATTCCCTGTGAGGGACAGAGGATGGAACAGCAAACATGATGCTTAACCTAGATACTGTCTCGCCAAGCTTTTAACCACCTGGACCCAGTGGGTAATTCTGCCTCTCTGTCAGTGGGAGAGGTGATCTTTTCAGTTCTCAGTCAAACACGTCTCCTCCATCAACAGCATAGGGACCCAAGAGCTGATGTCAGGTACATTTGGGAGCCATGCTTTGCTCATGGTAGAAGTTCTCCTGTCTGCTTGAGATAGAGGTTTTGTGACGGTGGTTGTTAGACAAGTGTCCTTCACAGTTGGTGGTGGGCTACCCTGAATGGAAACCCTGCCTCTTCCTGCCCACAATCCTGCTGGCTGCAGCACTCTTAAGTCAATATGGATTATCTCAGCTGCAACAGTGGCTAGAAATGGTGGCTCTCCACTCCCGGGAGATGGAGGTTTAGTCCCTCACCTTCCTCCCAAGAGTAAGTAGTGCCTCTCATCTCTTTGACATCCTGGGTGAATGTTGCTGGTGGGAAGGAGGAGAGCAATTTGGAGAAGACTGGTCCCAGAGAGCACTTCTTAGATGTGCCATTGACATGAAGGTAGAAAAGGCTGCATGTTCTTTGGAGAACAAGGTTACAGTTTGGAACAACCTGGGCAAAATGAAAGGAAAGTCTCCAATTCATAGGGCATATAAATGGAAAGAGCAGGCTGGGGAATGTAAGCAGAGTTTTATCTTTTAAGAAACAGAAAGCAGTGCTGCCATTCTGCTGCCTTAGTTGGAAAACAGTGAACAGTTCGGGTATCAACCTCTAAAGAAGATGTGGACTGGTTGGAGAAAGTCCAGAGAAGCTCACTAGATCAGAGGATTAGAAAATATGAGTTATGAAGAAACAGTGGAAGGATCAGTTTGTTTAGTCTAGAGAAGAGAAGACAGAGAGAAGACATGATAACAGTCTTCAAATAATGTGAAAAGATGCTTCAAAGACAAAGCGAATAAACTATTTTCCATGTCTTCTGGGAGATAGTGGGGCACTGGAATAGGTTGCTTGAGGTGTCTACAACTTTTGGAGATCTTTAAGGACTGGTTAGCCAAATATCTGTCAAAATTATTTTGACAGAGCTGGAGTGGGGGGGAAGGACTAGATGATGGCTGAGTCCTCCAGACCCTCTGATTGTTTTATTGGAGTTCCCCAGACTGGAAAGCTCTGGTCTTGATGGATTATTTAATTTCTTGTATTTTTATATTGCTAATGGACATTGGTTTTCCACACTGTGGCTAAAAAAAAGATTTGTGGAAACAGCACATACAACATGGGAGGCAATCTTTGCTTCCTTGCATCACTAACGTTAGACAGCAGTAACTACTCCAGCACATGGCCCAACATAGTTCACTATGGTATGGTACCCACTCTTCCAACAGATCTAATGCCTTGAAGAGTTAAATGAATCAAAAAAAATCCCTTGAAATAATTGTGTTTAGTAGAGATTTGAATGTGTCTTTATCTGTTAAAGAAACTGCACAAGATCAGTCAAGTTTTCAGGTTAAGTGTGTTCAGGTTGAACTACTTGTGCAGCCCATGCTGCTTTAGTGAGAGTCCATGTATCTGCTTTACTGTAAATACATTAATCAAGATGAATGGCTCTGTACGTTGTAGGGTGGCAGGAAAATCTCCAATGCAAACAGAAATTAGACAGGTTGGAGTGGCTCTGGAAGCTGCTGCATGGCTGAGGCTAAAAGTAGTCTCAGCCTGTTGATGTTAAATCTTTAGATGTAATGAAGGAAAACAAAAGGTAGAATGTTTTCATCTAGGGCTGTAATGGTGATAGAAAGCAGCTGCATGCCATCAAAATAAGGTTGTACCTCTTTCTAGCTGCCAGACCTACAAGCCTTATCTATATTCACTTTTATTGCCCTGAGTTTTCCACCACTGCTGCCAGCAGAGACAACGGTGGGAAGTTTGAGCCCTCACCTGAATGAAATGATCATCACTGCAGGATCCATCTCGCCTTGGATGAGCCTCCTCTGTTGAGGAGTAGAAAAAAGAGTACTCAAGTTGAGTGGAAGATCTCTTGGACTTTGTCTTGTGTGTCTGTTTCAGGATTGCTGGCGATACAGCGCTCAACAAAAACATCCACGAGTCGGTCAGCGCTCAGATCCGGAAGAACTTTGCAAAAAGCAAATGGAGAGTAAGTGACCTGTCCTCAGGGATGACACTTGGACACACCAACTCCACTAACACAGTGGCCATAAGGCCACTCTTTCAACAAGTGAGCGCTTTCATGGCCCAAAATGTTGGTCAAAGTAGTTGGTCCAGACTTAGGTTTCATGACCCTTCAGGGCTTTTTATACAGGATACTGTTAAACAAGTAGATAAACATAACGAGCAGGAGAGATCGGGCCAGGGCTTCTCATAGCACCCATGGTTACATGCGGCGTCAGAGTTACCACCACGGGGGGAGATGAAGCAATGTGGACACGCTCTGTGTTGGTGCAGGGAAGCATGTATCAAATAGGCCTTTTCTTGTAGGCTGCTGCATCCCAACTCAGTGCTAGAAGGAGTAATAGGGAGCAGGACCAGGGCAGAAATGCTTATGGTTTGATATTGCTGTTTCTAGCTTAGAGTCTAGAAATCGGGAAAAGTTTGAAAGATACCATATCATATGTAGAGAATCATGCCATAGAATGGTTTGGGTTGGAAAGTACCTTTAAAGGTCACCTAGTCCAAAGACCCTTGCAGTGAGCCAGGACATAGAATCATAGACTCACAGAATGGTAGGGGTTGGAAGGGACCTCTGGAGATCATCGAGTCCAACCCCCCTGCCAGGAACACCTTTCACTAGATCAGGTCGATGAGAGATGATGGGCTCATCGGACAACTCCAAGCATCCAGAAGAGGAGCGGAAGTACCCCTTCCACCTCCAATTTTTTTATTCTTTCTTTTTTTTTTTTTTCTTTCTTCTCCTTTTTTTGTTTCCTCTAGCAAGCGTTTAACGCCACAGCGGTCGTGCGACACATGAGGCGGTTACACCTCGGCAGCAGCCTGGACAGCGCGAGCGCCGGTGTGTCCAGCACCCTCAGCCTCGCTGCGCCGCTTCCCGATGCGGCCACACGGAAAGATTGTGAGTAGCTCCTGCTGTGGCAGCTGAGCAAATTCACGGGATCCCCATTTTCCTCCTTGACCCCCCAGGCTGCAGTCCTCGGTGACAGCAAGTTTGGCTTTGTGCAAGCAGGTGTTTAAAATAAGGACTGAAAAGGGACCGGAGCCTTCATGTTTAGCAGGCAAAAAAACAGAATGATTCCATTGGAGAAGTTTATACATTTAAAACAAAAACAAAAAAAAAAAAAAAGGTTTTTTAGCTCAGTGCATTTTTGAGAGAAAAACACTGTTTCTTGTGGAGAAAAAGGGCTTTCGCTTGGGAAAAAGACCCAGACCTCCACAGCAAAAAAGGTTTGTATTTGGTTGAAAACTGAAAAAGTTAAGCTGTTTATGTTTGAGTTTCCAGTATTATGATAAGACATTTTTTTTCTGTAAAAATTGGCTTACTTTCCATTTCCATTTTCCATGGAGGAGACTGATCTTGCCAGTCTGACACAGCTTCTCTCTTCCCAGGCCAAGTTAAACTCCTGTACGAAAAGGCTCATTTGTCTGAGCAGGACCCAGGCTCTGTACTCCACAATGGGACTTGGCCCACTGCCTTGTTTGTTATGTGCTATCATTGAGATTTGCTAGCTGCCCAATGTAGTCAGATGCTTGGGATATATACTTTTTCTGAATGCCAGGGAAGGAGACGTGACAGCAAAGGGATCATTTGGAAGACAGAAATGCATCCTTTGCAATGAAGCCTATTTAATCTCTGGCTTCTGAGCATTTCTTTTATTCCCTTCTGTACATTTGTGGAGTTTTTTATATCATGAAATAGAGGGATGTGGACTTCACAATCAGAGGAATTTATTTTAAGGTGTGGCACCAGAAAGGAATGCTAATAGCTTATGGTATTGCAAGTCAGTGCTTACTTCACTGGGAACTGAAGTGGTCATTTCTAGATTATCCCGTTATTACTATTTTGGAACTGGCAGCACCTACTATTCAGGATGGATTTTGGATGGCACTGCTGTCTGCCTCTGCCACCCCTGCCTGCCAACCTCTGCTCCTGGAGGAGGACATGCCACCGTCCGCAGTCCCCATGGCTCTGTATGGAAGCTGTGGTTTCTCTTGCTGTGATGAGCATGGTTTCCCCCATGCCTGGGGTGGGATCTGCCTTCTGGGTGCTGCGTGAGATGTTTTTCCCAGCCTCTGCTGTGGCTAAGCCAGAGGAGAGCCCTTTCCCTCTGCATCCTGGGCCTGATGGAGATTCATGCCCAGTGACCAGTTTGCGATGTCCAGAGCTAAATCCTGCAGCTACTGCTGAAAAAGCATCACTGTGCTCCTTGCACACATCTGGCAAGGGCGTGATGCAGCTCTGACCAACTGCAAAGCACTTCCAACCACGCACTGGCAGTGCAGTGATGCAGAAACCCCTTATAGGGGAGAAATGAACCTTTATTTTGATTCCTCCTGCACTATGGCTAAGCTGGACCCCATTAGGTCTAGAAAATCTGATGGTGTGTTTTGCTGTTAATCACTGATGGGTGATTAATCTCCATCCATCCATGTGATTAATCTCAAATGGTGTTAATTAATAGCATTGAGTAATCTGAAGAGTAATGGCAAAACATCTGTGAACAAGAAGGGTGGCAAGAGAACAAAGTCTGTTTAACCACTACAATATCCAACAGGTCCTTGTACGGAATCCAACCACATTTTGCAGTGGTGTAGAAGTCAGTGAGGATATGAAGGACAAAACTAAATGTCAGGTTTTTTCATGTCAGAAATATGAGGCAGAAAAGTATCAAAAGATTACCAAGCATCCCAGGTTAAGTCCAGATCGGCAGACAACACAGAAAAGCTTCCGTTCCTTAAATAAAGTAATTAAAGAGTTAGGAGAAGCTGGAGCAGCAGAAAACCCTTGAGGAGAGCCTGCAGCAAAACCAAGGACTAACACTAAGAGGGAACTGACGTATCAGATACTCTCCACTGAATACCTCCTGCTGAGAAAAAGGAAACCTCTAAGGTCTCTGTCCTGCCTCTTTCTTTCTCAGCAGTTTCCTGTGGGGACAGATTTCTTGCACGAGAAAGATCCCGTGCATGCAAGTTACATGGAACAGCTGTGACACCATCACAAAATACAATACTGCCTCTTGCTATGAATAGACACTTAATGAGCTCTCCAAATAGTTTCAAATGCAGCAATTTCACATCGCTGAAGACAATTAAATACAGCCTTAGCATCAGAATAGGTTATGTCAGGCTGCAGCCTAATTCTGTTCTCCGTATTAGGGCAGAGCAGAGATGATGTGTTGGGCTGGATTATGCTACCTGTCAGGGGAGTCGATAAGTGAATCGGTTGGGATTTCTCAAGTGTATTGGCCTGCTTCTCAGTCCGTGCCTGGTTTATTCTGTTTAGACATGATTGGACTGCCTAGATTAATTACAGGACCTAGATCTCTGTAGTTTTAAAGTAAAAGATAAATTGCAGCATGAAACTAACATGTCAAATGTCGATACTGCTGGGAGTTGGGATGTGGCCAAGTGTAGCTACAGCATAGTCATCCCTGAGGTTGAAGTGCCACCTTGAAGCATGGAAAGTGGTTAAAAGTCATAAAAAACATCATAAAGATCCTGAGCAGTCAAAGGAGCATATCAAACTCTGTTCCAAGAATATATTAATATAAATTTCATCAGGCTGGAAAAATGAACTGTATTTCTAATCCCTCTTAGCCTGCATCTTGTCAGAGCAAGGTGACCACAGCAGGTCCCTGTTTGGCAGCTTTTCTCACATCAGAGCTACCTTCACTCCTCAGAGCCTACAAGGCTGCCAAACTGCATGGAGAGATGCACATACTGGCAAAATCTGAGGATCCCCCCCTGTGGGGGTCTCAGTAGTTGCTGGGAGAGGAGTAGTTGGAGTAGTTCATCCACTGAAAGCTCTGGCAAGGATTTATTTTATTTCTCTTCGTGAATGCTTTCCATAGAAACTGCTGAAGTTGCGCTGGAATAGCAAAATCTTCAATCTGTCATTCAGAACCCATCCTCCTTTGGGTTTTCAGGGGTTATGCTTTGGAGAGGTTTGTTTTTTAAAGCTGTGATGGAGGATTCACTGGAAGCAGACACTTTCTATAGACTTTATAATTTAGCTAAAATCCTTTTTCTTTTTTTCATTAAAAAAATCATCTGTCAGAAGTCTTTAATTAGTTCAAAAGGAGCTGCCTAGGTAAATTTTGAGTCCAGATACTCAACCTACGTCTCTTAGCTGGAAGTCCTGGAGACATACCAGCAAAACCTGGAGTGACATAAGCTGTCACTAGAACCATGTCCGAGTCACACAAATTTGCATTCCCTCTAGGTTTACTGGAACTCAGCAACCAGTTTGACCCACTGTACTTTTTTGTCAGTAGCTTTGCAGGTTGCCTGAGGAGACTTTTTCAGTCCGGGTGCACAGTCTGTTTGTTTAGCTAGACGGCCATGATGAGAAGTTGAATCATCTTTAACATGCCCACAAGGAAAATTATTCTGAACAAGTACCATTCTGGAGGGATTTTTGAATCCCACAACTCTTTTATCTTCAGCCCCAGAAATGTGGAGTCATTCTGGTTGAACACATAGCAAAGCTGGACATTTATTCACTGTGACATACATATGCAGCTGCTGATGGTGGCCGTAGGCAAAGGGCTGTGGGCCAGGAGAGCAGAAGATGCCCCATGGAAGTGCCCAGCCAACCCACCACTGCAGGAAGAGCAGGAGCATCGTTTCCAGCTGTGGTCCCCTCCACTCTTTAGCGTGCTGCAAAAGAAACTCAGCTTTGCCCACATTCCCACATCCAAAAATAACATTTCTAACTCTGTTTCTGGCTTTCCTTTTAGGTATGTCTCCATCCACTCTCTGTAGTTTTGTTTCATCTGCTTCTTCAGGCGTTTCTGCGGTAGGAGGGGACCGGAGACCCAGACCCACCACAGTGACCACAGTGCACACAGGGAGCAAGTGAGAGCCGGGGCAGCGAGGAGCAGGCAGGCTGGGCTGGCAGGTTGCCTCTGCACAATCCCACCCTGCAGTGCATGCTCAGCGAAGGACTAGAAGAAAGAAGATTTTTTATGGCCATATTTTATACTGCAATTCTGAAATGTTTCATTTATCACAAACTGCAATGACTCCAGGGGAACGGATCTAACAGTCTCTGGTGCTGTACATATATATACATATATATATAAATATATATATATATATGTGAGTCTAGCAATGTTCTAACTAATGAACACTCATTCTTTTCCCCAGTGATTTACTCTTTTCTCAGTGTAGGTAACAGTATATGTTGTTTGGTTTTTTTTTTCCATTCATTAACTACGAACATCTCAACTGGATTATTTAAATAGATACTTTTCTGAGCTTTTTTTTTTTTTTTTCTTTTAAGAAGTACTTCCAGTAATGCCCCTCCTCCCAGTTTGCGGGGGGATTGGCTATTTCTGTAGGTAGGAATTGGCATTAACTTTGCAACATGGGAGGATTTCAATGGCATGCCGTTTCTCACTCCTCATATTGGACTGCAAGTCTGTCTGGCTTTAGCAGAGCTGTTACTGCTCCAATTAAGAAAGAGCTGCTTTCCCTCCCCTCCTCCTCCTTGAAAGCCATGGCGAGAGTTAAATTGTCACCAGATGGGAGTCAGCTCATCCTTGGCCTCATTCCTGTAGTGCTGGGAATCTGCAGCACCCTTGTTTCAGAGGAGAGGCAGATACATGGTGCCGATCAAGAGCCGACCAGAGCTGAGCAAACAAAATGACAGAGCATGGTCTCATCCTGCAGCTCCCATCCCCTTCAAGTCACTGTGCGTTACAAGCAGAGCAAGAGAAAAGGAAGATATGGGGCTGGGAGTCACAGCCATCCTCTGCCCCCCCGCTTGCTGTGCTGCCCTTAAGCAAGACGTTTAATTCAGCAGCCTCCTCCCAGCCTGGCCTCTGGCACGGGGCACATCCAGCCCAAGGGCTCTGTGCCAGAGGTGCTGAGCACCTGCAGCTCCTCGGGGCTTTGCCTGGAGCTGCAGACACTCAGAACGTCCCAGAGTGGCCAAAACTGAGTATCAAAAACCAAACAGAAAAGTCTGGACCTTAATCTCTGCATGCCTGGGTTTCACCCCTGGGGAGAGCATCATGCTTGCACCCCTCTGTGAAGCACTGGCAGGTTCTTGGGTGCAAAGCGCAGTATCTGGTGTAGCATTGCTCTATCATGCTTAGCTCTGCCCAAGGGCTGGCAAGGAGCACTGAGCTGGGAAAGCTGGACCTCTCTGAAAGGCATATACACATCGAGGGGCAGCACTGCCTCCATCTCCTCCCCAGAAGCTCACATAAAAAGCAAGCTCAATTTCTCCATTTTTTAAATTAGTAAGTATATGGACTTTCCAGGCTCCATGTGCTGGTGCATCCCCCCATGATCTTTGTGCAACTGTGAATCAAAGCAGCTTGAAACAGAGAGGGGAACAACCCTGCTTGGCTTTGCTGAAGGGCTCCAGATTACTTCTGTGCCATTCCCGGCTGTGATTTTCCTTTGAGGAGGAGAGAACAGAGGTGGACAGCAGAGTCAGGCACCCTTCCCCAGCTGCTGTGAGAGGTCCATCCCCCACCAGAGGCACAAGCCATTCCCTGCAGCATGCTCTAGTGTCACGCTCACTTCCTTTGTCCTGCACAAGAAATTGTGAAAGCCACAGACTCAGCTGAATGTATCATGCAATAGTGACCGTGCTGGGAAAAGCCATAAGATACATATTTTTCGTTGAGACTTCAAAGTTGTGTTTCAACTTCTGTCAGTTGGCTTCAGCAGACAGAGCTGGAATTTCATCTCTTTTACTCTGAGCACCAAAAGCAAGTGGCAGTGAGCTCTGACTGTTTGAAATAACCACTCCTTTGGTGGCACTTAAGGCTGTTGCATCGGATAGATCTGTGGGGTCCTCAGTAGTAAGCTGCTGCCCTCTTTCAGAGGGCTGTGGCACATTTGAGTGAGCACCTGGGAGCCCCCAGTGCCCCCCACCATGTTGCAGCTGTCGTGGATGTTCATACACAGCAGCTTCAACCTCAGCTTCTCATTTTAGGAAACATGCCAGATACTGTTCTCTTGGAGGTTGGTAGTAAAACTCCATAGAATTTCCCTGGTGAGGACTTATGATCGAGATCTGGGCAGACTGAAGGGCAGGGGATCTCCTTGCTTCTGCCTCCATCCACTGTCACCACATACTCCCACCCCATTGACAAAGAGTAGGAAGAGCTTTATCAGCATTTATCCTGAGAGCTCTTTAAGTCTTGCTGCAAAAGTATCTGAAAATGAACATAAGACAATTTAAACTTATTCTAAGGCCACTTTATTTTGCCAGCCTGAGTAAATAAGTTTAGGAGGGACTCCTATCCCAAGAAATTCAGGTTATTTTGAACCCACATAATCTCACCTGGCCCATTCTGCTCCATTTGCAGGGATGTAAATAGGCAATCCCCTGTTTTGGAGTCAATGGTGTTACCCATGTTTACACGCAAGCAACCAAAAGCAGGATTTAGTTAGGGAATACATTTGTCTTCGCACAGTTGGGCTCCAGCCTTTTTGCCTTCTCTTCTGAAACCTGAGGTCTGGCTTGAACTTGATGTAGTTGCTGAGGCCACTAATGAGAATCCAAATGTATCTCATAGAAAAAAAAAGAAAAAGAAAAAAAACGAAAACCAAATGCATTTCCGTCTGCAAAACAAAGAGCAGTGACAGGAGCAAAGGCAGACATGCTGTTCTGCAGCTGCAGGGGGTGGTTTCCACGCACTGGCTGCCCCTCCTTGCTGGGTGCTTTCTGTGTGTTTTGTTGGGAGGAGTATTCTTTCCCTCCACACTTGGAATTAGGGTGATTTGTTTTCCTTCTGCAAGTAATATGCTGCCGTAGTTGTGTAATTTATCATCGTTCTCTTTGGCTTGCTATCAACTGCTGGGCTCCTAAGACAGGAAACAGAAACACCTAAAAGCAAAAATGTTTCGTTCTGCTTTAATTTTGGGTGGTGGGAAGCTCTTCTTTTGTATCAGTGAAACACAGCTGGAGACGTGACTAGAGATTCACCACATGCTTAGAGGTCTCTCCTGTCATTGAGTCCTCAAGTATCTCTTGATTAAATCTTCTCAGTTTAAATCTGGGTAAATCTGTTAACTGGGATGACTTAGCAGCACCCAGGCCAGATTCATGGAGGGGACTGGAGCCATTTGCCCGTCAGCAGCGCAGCCTGGTACAGCAAACACTCCAGCAGTGCTTGCTGGAGATGCTCCAGAGCCATTGCATGTCCTTCCTTGCCCTGCCCCAATCCACCTCTGCTCAGGCACTGTTACATATGAATGCAAGCCCAGGAGTAAATAACATGTGCATGTGGGGAAAGGGCTAATAGCCCCAAAGTAGAAAATTCAAAACAAATGTCCAACTGGCCTTGCCATGAGGGACCAGGTAGAAATATCCCTCTGGGCTCTTTCCCAATGGACCGTCCTACTAAACAATGTGTGATTTGCTCCTTACGTGAGGACTTCAGCCTGGACTCATTTGTCTGTTACCCCTTTCTGCTTTACTTTACTGGCACCAATGTGTTTTTTCCTTTGTAACTTGTTTTCCTCAGCTCCTTCCCCTTCTTTTTCTTTGCTTGCAGCTTTGATTGTTGATTTTTACCTCCAGAGTCACAGAGGCCATCTCTGATGCCAACAGCAGTGCCCTTGCTGGGAAAACAAAACAAAACACAAATCCAGAAAACCTCCAGCTGGTCCCTTAGCCTGCAGAAGAAGTTGTGAGGACAGGCTGCCCGTGAACTCTGCGAGCTGAAAGTCAGTATTGCAGTGGCAGGGGCTTCCACTGCTGATTTTGCATGTGACTTCATTCCCAGTGCATCCTAACTTTCTGCTGGATCACCCCTTCTGCAGCACGAAATGGATATTGACCCCACGGCACGGCTAGAGGGGAAGTAGGAGTATGGGAAAGAGCTGGCAGTGATGCTTTCCTGAGACTATGTTACTCTGCTGGTGATGTGTCTTCTGCCCTGGTTGCTATTGTTACAGGTGCCATTAGAGTAGTGGGTGCAGAAAAAACCCAAACAAGTAGGGTTTTACCTATGCCTTGTGCGTCTGTTATGGTTGTGGTGATGAAATAAAACCAAGCAATGATAGAGGTTCATTCCTGATATGAATCAAACCACAGAAAGAGGTGTCAGCCCACCTGCAGACATCTCCATGTAGTTCCGCAGTAGGCATTAGATAGGGGTTTCCTCTGTGCATGTGTCCTGCATACCTCCATGGCTATTGACAGCATTTTTTCTATAACCAGTTCTCCTTCTGGACCCCAGCCTGGCCCTGAGGGACTTCAGGGCTTGTCCAAAGTGTTTTGCAGCCCCGGGAGCCAACACAGCCCCTGATCTCTGGCTTTTCTCCCCAAACCCTCTGCAAACAAGAACATGGACCTCCAGGGTACCCAAGAAATGCAGTGGCAGCTGACTCCAAGGCTGCCCCTTCATAAAACATGACCCTATTTTTAGCGAAACAAACCCCTAGGGAAAGCCAAATAGGTTTCAGACATTGGTGAGCTCTGAAAATATTGTCATTTGATGTGACCTTGGTGTTAAGTAGATCAGATACAGGGAAACCTGTGCTATTATTTCCCCCTGTGATAACAGCTCCAGCCCTGAGCAGCACTGGGTGAGCACTGTATAAAAACATCAGATTAACTTTGCTAACCATTTCATGCAGACTATAGCCTGTTGCTTTTGCTCTTTCCAAAGTGACAGGGGATTTGTCTACAGGCAAAATAAGAGTTTCTATACTGAGCCCCAAGGTACAGAAGTATCTTCCTTTCAGCATATCGAACTTCTCGTTTAATGGGATTACTTGCATTCTCCCATGCCTATTTATCCATCTGAACTGGGACCTGAATTCATCCCAGAAATTATTCATGCAAAGAGAGTTTTGCCTTTGTTATGATGCTTATTTGCACCAGAAATTTGATGCTAAGAATTACACTCATTCAAGCAAAAAGCAGAAACACTTATGAAGAACTACGGTATCCAAGGAAAACAGCATCAAAACCAAGCGCGGAGGATTAGTTGGCAAATCACTGTCAGCACTGGCTGAGTGAGGAAACAGCAACCTGCTCACAAACATTGCACGAACAGAGCTTCCCCAGGGAAATCAGTCATTCCATGTTTCTGGCCCAGCAGAAAGTTTTACACAGTCCTTTTTGGTTTTCCCCTGCATCCCTGCAGCTGGGTCCTGCCTTCCCATCCTGTCTGATGGGATGGTCTGGTCTCCGTGACACATGTGTGTGCCTCTGTGTGTGCGTGTTGTGGCCCCAGGGATCACAGATCCCATCAGTGGCAAATCGAGTTGGTTCTGGTCTTTTGGTCTGACTTTGCACAGTTGGGTCAATGCTGTGTAAATAGTGTTTGTAACAGAGGGTAAGGCTCTTTAGCCCTGACTCTGGTTTTCAAGACCGCTTCCCCACCACAAACCATGCCACTGATCTCCCCAGGAAGCTATTTTTTTCTTCCTCTTCATAAATGATAAGGTCAGAAGAGCAGCTCTTACATTTTTTCCATACTCCAGAGTGGAATCAGGGCATGTACACTTGCAAGCGTTGTGAAAAAGCACTGCTGAACTAATGATGACATCAAATGTCCAGTAAATGCATGATACTGCACTGCATGTATTAAACTGCTGTTCACCGTTCCTGTATTTCCCAAGCCTTTTCTTTATGCACATTCAACCCAACCGTTTTTTCAAGGGGTTTACTTCTATGTTTTGCTTTTAAATTACTCAGTGTATCTGTAACTCAAAATTCATCGTTAAGTTTAAGTAAATGCAAAAGCTGATGTTTTGTAAACAAAATACTGCACAGCCTGGTAATGTATTTTGTTATTCTGTTGAACGCTCTGCAGCATGTACAGGAAGAGTCACCATCTAGAGCAGCTTAAAACTATGCAGCAGTCACATATACACATCTAGAAACAGGGAGTCGGGGAGGGGAGGATTCCTTTTTGAATACAATGCTTAAAAATTTGATCTGCATTAAAAATTCCTTCCCTGGGTTGCTAACGCTCAGGACTACCAAGAAGCATGTTGATGTGTCTCTTTTCTTTCTTCTTTTTTCTTTTCCTTTGTTTGTCTTAGTCAAAATTTAGACTGGTTCACTCAATACTGAGTATTTTTCTCTTCCTACAAGGTGTTTCTTTCTCACCAGTTGTAGAATGAGCTGCATTTTGGGGACCAAGCTGCTGTGATTCTTTGCCTGCACAAAATAGGCCAGAGAACTGAGCTAATTATTCCATCCTTTCCAGACCATCACCACCTAAAGACAAGCGTTTAATCTTTGAACCTCCACATCGTATCACCATTTATCCATGGAAGAGTTTGGTGTGGTACTTTTTCTTCTTCTACATGGAAATCATGTTCTTGCCTTTTCTTCCCTTAGTCATTGACCCATTTTCATTTGTGCTGGTCTTTTTATGGCAGGGTACAGGATGGTCACATGGTACTTGTAGTAGCTCCAGCCCAATCCTCTTGTGGGCATCAGCGGGGCATTGGTCCCAACTGTGTAAGTGGTTGTTGTGTTAGTGTGGAATATACTCCAATTCCCAGTACTCAAAGCAGAGCCACTTGAAAGGATTGGGAAATTGCTTTGTGTTCCTGGCAAGTCCATGCCAAGCAGCAGGGCTGGAGAGAAAGCACCATGCCAGTGGTGATGGAGCAAGTATTGGTCTTTGGAAATTATGCAAGGGACTGCTCCATGGTGTCTGAAAGCAGAAAGAAGTCTTGAGCCCACCTTCAAGGCTTGTGCTCAGTCAGGATGCTGTGCCATTCCTGAAGTGCATAAAAGTGGCAACATAAAAAACCCCATCATTGATGATTTAGGCTAAATCAGCCTTGAGTTCAGATTGCTGAGGTAGCAGGTGGTGCAAGCCTCCATAAGGAGGTGGACGTGCACTGTGGTTCTTGGTGGGTGGGACCACCTAGGGGGGGGGGTGCTCGGGGTAGCTCTGAGCTTTTCTGTCTCTCATCTGCATCCCCTGAGTCCAGCATGGCATCATACATGTTATGTCTTACTAGATCAAGCTGCAACATGACCCCACAGTGAAGAGCGTGGAAGGTTGTAGCTCAGTAGGAGATACAGCATGACTCAGGTTTCTGGTCAACGCAACATTGGCATCCTTTCTACATTGGCCTCTAGTTGAGAAACAGCACTTGGGCCATTTTTTTAGCTAGATACTTGATTTCGGTCATCAAACTGAAAAAAACCCCAGTCTGCCCAGATATCCAAATATCCCCAAATACTCCCCAGATGTCTCCAAATGCAAAACATCTCTCGGTTGACTTCTAATGAAAATGCAAGCATGTTTTATACAAAGGCTTAAATCTTATCAAGGAATGTCAGTGTGCCTAATATTGCAGGTCTTGTGATTGGTACAAGTTCATAACAGCATCCGTGTCCAAACAGAAGGGAGAATGTGTATTTACTCCATGCATGTATTAAGGCATTGCAAAAGTTTTATCTGCATAATGAGTTTGCAATACTGCAAATTGTTAATGGGGCTACATCGCAAGTGGTTCTCTGCCTTGACAATCATGTATACATATCGAAATTTCTATCATAATGACAATTCAAAGGGATGACTAATTGTTTTCCTCCAATAAATCCAATTAAATCATCCTGATCTGAAGTTTGGTGTTTTTAAGTGCTTGAGTGTCCACCCATGTGCAAGGAAGGGAGTGAATCATTTCTGTGGCTGCTCCACTGCTCTGTTGTATTTTATGCAACAATGTCCCTTTATGTCCCAAAGGACACAGAGATTTTTTTTCCTCCCCAATTTACTCCATAGGGAAATGGATAAAAAGGATGATTTCTCCTTCAGGTGCTTTTGGAAGTGATGCTGTGTGACAACATACAGAGACACGGCTGTCCACTGGGGATTGAGAATGTCTGTGTGGGACTGGGTAAAGGAGATGCAGTTGCTGGAGACTGCTGACCTTTGAGCTGGTCCTGGTCATTTAGCCTGTGGTAGGAATCATTTGCACCAGGGGCAGTTTAGATATTAGGAAAAATTTCTTCACTGAAAGGGTTGTAAAGCCCTGTCTGCCCAGGGAAGTGCTGGAGTCACCATACCTGGAGGGATGTGGTGCTGAGGGACGTGGGCACCCAACAGAGAGCTGAGCCCATGTTTGAAGTCAAAACCAGGTGGATTTAAACATCTGGCTCAGTAACAGAGCTGAGATGAACAGCAGTGATAATGAACAGCTCATAGCAATATGAAAATAAAGGCAAATTACTTAAATAGCTTTCATATTGCAAATGAAGAAACAACCTACAGAAATAACTGATTGCTATTCCAAAGCTGTGGTATGCAACTCTGGCCACGGAACTAGGATTACATGCTGGATTGTACCAGGAGAAGTGAGATGACCTCCGCTGTGTGCTCTGGAAAATGGCATCCATGGGAAGGTACATCTTTGGAGAAGCACATTCAAGTACAAAAACGTTGGCAGAGCGTGAGCTGGAGGCAGAGTGTGACACTGAGGCACAAACACATGATTATTGCTGTCAAGAGCAGAAGCATATCATAGTAGATTAAAGGACTGGACCATCTGTCTTATGAGGAGAGGCTGAGAGACCTGGAGCTGTTTAGTCTGGAGAAGTGAAGACTGAGAGGGGATCTTATTAATGTTTACAAATACCTAAAGGGAGACTGTCAAGTAGAAGGGGCCTTTCTCTTTTCAGTGGTGCCCAGTGATAGGATGAGGGGCAATGGTCACAAACGGGAGCACAGGAAGTTCCACCTCAACATGAGGAAAAGCTTCTTTCCTGTGAGGGTGATGCAGCCTGGAACAGGCTGCCCAGAGAGGTGATGGAGTCTCCTCTAGAGAAAAAATCCCACCTGGATCTGTTGCTGTTTGGCCTGCCCTGGGTGATCCTGCTCTGGCAGGGGGATTGGACTCCATGACCTCCAGAGGTCCTTCCAACCTCTACCATTCTATGATTCTGTGATATCCTGTAGAAAGACTCCACAGTCTTCCCGTATGACACAAGCCTGAACTATGAACATCCCCTCATATTCAGGACCACACTCCCACCCATTTAAGTTAGCTCTCTTGGTTTGGTTCAGAATCTGCAGACTTAACGGTAGTTGAAGGACTTTCCCGCTTTTTATTGTGTAATTAAAATCTCGGCCAGGAAAACCTTCTTCTTGGTTTTAAAATTACAGGGTCGTGTGTAGGCTCATTGGTCATCCAGAGTGCACTAATATTTCCTAGATCATGGTGAAATAGGACAGAAGATCACCATAGGACTGCTGAAATCCTGATGCTGTAAGGTGGCCTCTTGGTGCCATGTCAGTATTTACTTGATCTTTGTGCGTTTTCTTCACTGTTACAGGCTCAACAAAAAATTCTTGGCTGTTTGAAACAAATGAGATAAACTGTCAGTACAGAGAAGATGGGGCTATAGAAAATATTGTGCTTGCAACCTTGCCAAGATCCACAGCCATGTTTGCTCAGGAGGGAAGGAGACCATCCGTAATTTGAAGACTTCTGATTGTTACTACTCACTGAGTGTCTGTCTTAAGCCATCACCCTTTCTTCATGCTGTATCAAGTCCATTTCTCAGCTCCTTTGGTCTTCAACAGTCCCTCAGCAGAGCCAGGGTTCCAATGGACATGACTAGTCTATAAGCAGCAATTTCTTGGGCAAGCAAGAGGATATTTGCATGAGTGGTATCTTCTGAAACAGAGCATGTGCAGGTGCCAACTTCAAAGACTCCAACCTGAGCAAGGCTAGACCCCCTGTAGTTCAGGGCCCCCATGACCAGATAATGCTAAGGAGATGTTCTGCACAGAGCTTCCAGCCACAGCACTTTTTTCCTTACAGCAGAGACAGTCCTACCCTTTTTCTGGTTATACCTATGCTGAATTTTGTTCTTAAGGCCAAACGTGCCTTCCAGCTTGTCTGTGCATGTATAAAACCATATTTACAGCTATGGGCTTGTGAAGATTCCTTTGGGGACTCCATGAGGAGAGAATATGAGCCTGCACTGCCCCAGAGCAACCCCAGGACACCGTAAGTTGCCATAGGGACAAGGGGACATACTGTTCCCATCATACTACACTTCCTCCGAGCTCTGGACAACCCTTAGGGAGGAGGTCCACCTTCATTGCTGTGGGTTTGTGACCTGCCCAGAACATCTGAGGCCTTGCTTCGGTGGGGCCTCTCAGCAATGCTGAATTACTGTAACAATAACTATTTTTTTTATAACTGGGGGGGGGGGGGGGGGGTGTGAGGAAGAAGGACCATCTGGATCAGCACTGCAAGTATTCAATTGAGTATTTCCAGATTGTTTGGCATTTGGGCTTTCTGGATTACATTGGGATAAATTCCTCACTTCCAAATTCTGTTTACTTATCCTGAATTCAAAAGTTTCTTTTCTTTTTTCATCTTTGAGTTTTTCTTCTTATAATTGCAATATAATTATAAAGTTACAGTCAATTAATGGTTTGTTTACCTTCATAAGAGTGTTTTGTTTAGGGAAATTAATAATAATAATAATAATAGAGCTGAGAAGCAATTTGTTGTTCCCATTGAACTCAGGAGCTTTGTGCTTTCTTTGGCATCATATACGCTCTTGTATGTTTTTCGTTTTCTTTCTTCAGGGCAGAGCAAGAGCTGTGTTCACAACTTTGCCTCAGCTTGCAATCTAGCAGTGATCCGCAATGCATAGCAAGTCTGAAACAAATACTTCTTTTTACTGAAGGTCAGCTGGGCAGGTACTCTCCGTACTGAAGAGTCACAAATCATGTTTGTAGAAGAGCTACTTCAAATCTGCCCTGTCTCAAAGTAGCATCTGAAATGTAACTTTCCCTCCCGGTCTCCAAACCAGCACAGCTCAGTGTAGCACCTAAGAGGATCAGATCCCTGATCTATCACGGGGAAAATCTGTGCTACCAAAGTTACAGTCATGGTGAATCCATGCTGACCATCAGCAGGAGATTGTGGATAAACTCCTGCGCTCAACAGCTGGAACACAGGTATGTGATGGACACATACTGGAGTTGTAATATATGTAATACAATACAATTTATTATTATATTATGCTTATTATAGTTATTATATTATACTATATTATATTATTATAATGTCTCTTCCAGACCAAAGCAAAAGGACAGCATGACATAAACTGCAGGTTTGGGACTAGTCTACTATGCCTATTTAGTACTCAAATGAGAGGATTTTATCATGTATTTCAAGAGTGGAAAGAAGAAAGAGGACAAACTTGTAGGTACTTTTGGGTCACAACATCTGGAGAGGGGATTCAGCTATGATCAGTCTAGGGTTAAATTCGTAAGACAGTGTTTAACTTCACTTCCACCAAACACGTCATCATCAGAGTTCACTGCCAAGTCAACTGATGATCACCTTGGAGGCTTATGTTGAGGAACTTCCAACTCCTCTTCCCTCCCTAAGTATTTGTAATATTTATATCCTCCTTTCTCATGTCCTTTGCAGGAATCTTAAGATAGAACCACAGAATGGCTGAGGTTGGTAGGACCTCCTCTTGGAGGTCATCTGGTCCAATTCCCCTGCTCAACATCCAGGGTCAGCTAGAGCAGGTTTCCCAGGAACAAGTCTAGACAGCTTTTCAGTATCTCCAAGGATGCAGATGCCACAATCCCTCTTGTTACGGGCTTCACCAGTGCAGAACAACAGATTGCAGCATTGACCAAGCCTTTGTTAACAAGTCCAGATAGTGTGCAGGTTAGTTAAAGATCCCGAGGATCAAAAGAGGAATTTAGATTTTGCTTTCAACCTTCACACTCTGTTTTGCTTCTTTTTTTCCACCAAGAAGATGAGCATCTGTGCAAATATGCATTGATCAGGTGAGTAGTCAAAACCCTTTCCTGAAGGAAAACTTGCCATGGTGCTGGCAAGAGGATCATTTGGGATAGAAAAGTCATATTATGCAGCAGGTGTCATGTGCTTGAGTTTACCAATGGTTCACATTAAATCTATGGACAGAACAAACTGTTCAGGAATTCCACTGGAAGAAAAACAAACACCTTCAAGAAAGAGCTAACTGCTATGGTTAAGAAGGATTTGTTAGCAGGACACCTGAGGGCTTTACTTATCTGTGCAGAGGAGATGGTGACAGAATGATGAGATGATTTTGCTCCAAATGTGGCTGAACAGATGGACAAGGACCAGACACCTGTGCCTGGAAGTCACCATGCAGGTGACTACATACAAGCTACAACATGGCCCAGGAGGGCTGTTTTGCTCTGCACCCAGGCAGTACTCCACAACAAGCTGACAGACATGTACCAGGCTGTGCCCATCACCACTAAGTTGATTGTAATAAAATGAACTGGGGACCTCAACTAGAAAGTATTTCATTCTTTAAATTCTCCTGTGGCAATGTTAATACAGTAATTCTGTTTAGCACCATCCTCAGAACTTGTTTTGATTGTCTACGGCCTTATGGTAGTGATTTAAACCTACTGACTTATTGATTCAGTCTTAATTGGGTCCTGAACTGGGTCATTGCATCATTCTATCTTTAATTGCTCTAATGAAAGGCTAGCAAATTAAACTGGTAATATGATTGCTTAGAGGGATTTTTGCCTGTTCATGCTTCTTAGTGAAAGCCATAAAAAAATGGAAAAAAAGGAATGAGCTTATCCTACTGAATTGTTACTTGTATCATGAGTCTGAGTGAAACTCAGAAAATCAATCTGCAATGCCCTTGGCTTTTCCTCCAAATACATTGTCCTCAGAAACAGAAAATTTAGCACATCAGAAACATCCCCACAAAAGAGGAATGGAGAGAAGAAAATAGAAAAATGTAAAGCCAAAACCTAGGTTCCAGTTCCCACTTTTTAGGATTTGCATGCAAGTCATTTAGGAGTACACCGAAGAACCTGCTTAGATCCCGAAAGTGCATTTCAGCCCAGTGGATAGAGCACACCCTGAGAATCCCTCCTTTCCTGGGAGCCCAAATCTCTGTGGTTTTTGAGTTCTTCCATCCTGTCCCAAAAAGTTTGCCTTGTCCCTCTTCTCCTTCCTGGCAGCTTGGTTCTCAGATTAACATTTTAGGCAGAGGACACAGCAGTATCTGTGACAAGGACCATCTTCTCTGTCATGACATACATAAGAAGCAGTCTTGGCCATCATTGGCTGCCCTCCATCACCACTGGGTACTGCCTGTTGCCTGCACAGGTCCATACCTCCTCTTCCCCAGTGGATTTCCAGCAAGGCTGCTGCATCCGCAATGCATTTTCTACCCACTGGGCTAATGAGCTCTGTGTTGCCAAAGCTGCCTGTAACTTCTAACGTCCTCCTGTTTTATGGCTGGAAATACACTGCTTCCTCCCACTCCTTGCTCATCAGTGAAGACTGTACATCATGTATCACTTGACCCTGACTCCTGCTGCAGTGAAAATAACATTACTTATTAGCAGTGTGAAGCCCCCCACCAGACCAGCTCATTCACCCTGAAACTTATTTCTATAGAAATACAAAGTATCTGCTTCAAAAATAAAGTTGAAAAACAAAACAAGAAAAAGGACAAAAAAAATACAGTCCTCCATTAAAAACAATGAGAATTAAGCATACAGCAAATGAGGAATACAAAGTTCAGATCAGCTTGATCCCCAGCGTGACAATGCATTTTATTTTATGCCCTTTAGCAGAAGAGGGATTTTTGTCTCCGCGTGGGCTGTAACGATGTACCTGGAAAGCTTCCATTGACTCTAATTAAAACAGCGTGATTACATTTTCCTCTCTCCAGCCCATTTAGCCCCTGAGTCAGGGCATGGAACTAGGTACCTGTCACGGGTGCTCTGAGTGCAGCACTAACCTCACTCCATAGATCAGGGCTGGATCTGGAATGCTGATAGCCAGTTCCTGGGCTGCCCATGGCTCTAGCTGCAGTGCCATGCCATCTTAGGCAACACAAGTAGAATTCAACTGTCCCAAGCTGGCTGCATCTGATTTCACAATATGCATTTTAAGACAGTCTCAGCTGGTATAAAAGGCTTCCTGCCAGGTCAGACCCACCATATCAGAAGGATATAAGTTATATTTGCAAAGCCAACACAATACCTGGTGGTTTAGTTTTGCCTGGAAAACAAAGTAGGCAAGATTTTTGTCCACTGCATGATGACTTCATATTTTCTGCCTTTTGTCTGATGGGCTTTGTGCCTTACGGAATGTGGTTTGGGAGCTGTGTAAACAAATGAGGAGAAGATGAGCTTGCATTTGCTCCATGACTGCAATAGCTGGTAGCTGAGACAATGTGCTGGCCTCTTGTAGCAAACAACATCCACGCCAGCTGCATTTGGATGTTGTGTGAGTCATATGTAGCTGCAAGGCTGGACTTGGGTGATTGCACTTGCAAGGATGGGGCCACACAAGAAATATCTGAGGTCTTGGGCAGTTGCCTACTGCCTGGCATCCTGGGGCAGGTCATGCAGCAAAGGTACTCTGCAGCTGGGGTTTCACCTGCATGCCCAGGAGCCCTGCTGAGTGAGCCCATCCAGCCCAAGACATGGGTTGTGCTGCCAGGCTGCTTTGCAGGGCAGGAAGGTCCAGGTCCAGGGATGCTGCTGGACAGCATTCACTTTGTCCCTGCCTAGACTTTGCTGGAGGTGTGAAGGACAACTGCTTTCATAAGTGTGAAACAGGTGGATTCAGCGTAAGGGGTTGTCTGACAACTGTTTCCTCCCCAGATACCGTGGCCCCCAGATGACTCACATGGCTGCAAGCAGAGCAGCCCCTGCAACTGGCATTTCAGGTTCAATAGATCCAAGTCAAGCCACTATCAATATATTACCTCCTCCACACACTCACCTGCATAATTATGCAGAGGCTGTGAAGGCTCCTGGCAAATGTCAAACGCCTCATTAGTGGTGCTGATGTCTTCTGCCTCAGGCTGTATCTCAACAGGTTGGGTATTTGTTGTGTATTCTCACCCAACATACCCTGAGTAGATAGATACCTGCTGAAGCGTTCATGCGTGTTGCAGCATGTCAGCGTCTGTTATCTTTCAGGTCTGGCACCTCAAGAATTTTCATCTGAATACGTGCACTCATCTGGAAGCTGCCAATCCTGGGCCTGAGTGCTGCTTGTTCACTTTAATATTAAATTGCTCTTGGATAAAAACACAAGATGAGCACCTGAATCAGGCTTTGGTGTGCAGTCTTCCCTCTGCTTCAGTCAATGTTGGTGCCACCAGGCTTCAAAGTCACATTCCTCACAGCTGGCAGAGGGGGTTTTGTACTCCTGCCTGTGTTTTGGTCCAGGTCTGGGCAGCAAGTCCCTTCGCAGTCTGGAACTTCAGCCACAGTTGACAGCTTGATGAGAAGGATGAGTGCTGAGGAGGGTGTTGAACCATGGTTTCTAACATCCTATGGTCCATGTGTGTGTAATCATGTGCTAAACTGTGCATTAGGTCATATATTAAACCTAGACACTGTCACCAGGATGGCAGTATTGGCTAGCTCCCACCTGGTGATTTTTAAAAAAATACCTATATTGCCATCAATTTTTTTACAAATTCTGTTACTGATTTTATTTTTTTTTTTTAAATTGTTGTTCATCTTAGTTGTTATTATTATTATTTATTCTGATTTTATTTAATATTATTTATTTACCATTTTATTTCCTTGGGTACCCACTGAAATAAAAGAACTGTCTAGTTATCTGGGATTGCCTTTAGCCTAAGTAGCTTCTGTGCATATATCTATAGGTGTTGCATGTAGTAGCTGCCTCTGCATGTTCCTGCCTATGCCAGCTGTGCCCTCTATATGGCATCAGTGAAAACACTTGGTGATGTCTGAGGACTCATCCCACCACGCCTATGCTGGAAGGCAGAAATACAGCAGGGTTTAGCCCAGCAGCTTGGTCTGTCTCTGCAGGGTCTTGGCTCCCCACCAAGGTAAGTCTCTGATTTGGAAGGACCTGTGCTGCTGGCAACTCAATGATACTGACCATCTAATATTGACCATCTAATGTTGCTCAGTCCCTGTCGAAGCCCTAACATTCAGCAGAATCCCTACACCTTTTCTGTGGCATTTGCAACCTACTCCCATAACTAGTTCCTCCAATCAGTGTGAAATCCTGTCTCATTTCTTGTCTTAAATGACCTTGTTGCTGCCGTAGTAGTTGTTAAACAGCTCTTCTGTTTCAGGCATGGCAGGGCTTGGGTGATAGTTATCAAATGTAATGGAGAACTGGAGAAATGGTGGAAACAGAAGTTTGTATTATTGTCTCCTCTGCTATTCATCCCTTAATGTGCTCAGCAGATCAGATTATGGCATTCCCAGTGATCAGCGTGGCACTTGGTTTTGCAATGGGGCCCAGAGAGGAGATGCCATTGTTGCCTTGTGGAGGTGTGAGATGTTGGAAGTGATGTATGTAATTCTGGGTCTTGGTTCGATTTGGTATGCATATTCCAGATTATAGTCTCATTGTCCTCTAGTGCCACAAGGACTCAAGAGAACAAGAGGGTTTTTTTCTGACCTAGGTGTGGCCACAGGATGGGCTACCCTGGTAGCACAAGGATGCAGCTACAGATGATGCTTCTTGGCAGAGATTTTTCAGGAAGTGGCACCAATTAGGCCATCATATTGCACCATATTACCCAGATGTGGTACGGTGCTGGCATTCCCACCAGTGGCCAGTACTAGTGTAGTCCATAAAACTGGGACAGTGAAGCTGGTTGAAAGGGAGACTTAACTGAGCATCTGCAGCTGAAGAACTCTTAACCATTCATTATAACCTGACTGAATTGGGGTAGATTTTCCACAGAAATAATAGACTTAATATAAAAATATCCTCATCAGTCTCCAGCTCTTTGCTCCAAATACAGTAAAAAAATCAGCAAAAATATTTAGAGAAAAATAAGAAATTTTTCAGTTGCAGTCAGCCCCGGAGATGGTTGACAGTTTGGAAACTATTTCCATGCACTAAAGCAGATACTGACACCGGTATGGAAACTTTCAACCTGAATAGTGTAAATACTGCTACTGGAAGTGTTGTGAAATCACAGCTGTCCTGCTCTCCTGGCAAGCAGCGTTGGTTCCAGACAAAATTATAAGATCCGTTTCCTGAAGCAAGAATTAGCTCTTCATCTTGTGTTCATGGAGAGCACAATGGAGCCCTCATTCTGTGTATGTAAAGAACAATAGACTGCAAACCTAAAACTAGACTGAACCACCTATATATGCACAAGAGAAGAGAGATCAGGTTGTAGGGTGTTTCCTTTAACTACAGAAAAGGTTTTCATTGCTGCCAGCTTCCAACTAACAGCTATACCCACTGGTACATATTGCAATTTCTAACATCTCTGAAACAAATAACTTGAAGAGAGCACAACCCATGATCTGTTTTCCTCCAGCAAGGGCTGCTTTTCCTGGCATCAAAAAATGGGAAAAATAATTTATTAACAACAGCCTGTGACATTTCCTCTTCCTTATCTCTTGAGGCCAAGTCTCCAGCTAGCAGGGTATGGCAGCAATAATCATAAAAGAAATATGAAAAAGAAGAAAGCAAAACAATTGCCCTGTTGCCAAGGAAATGCATGGGAACAGTTCAAGGAGCACCCCTTCACGATGCCGTCATGTGTTTGCTCTTGGATGGTGAGTGGAGATCAGACATATCTTCTCTGTTGTCTGCCTGGATTTTACTGGAAAGGCAGATCAAATAAATCCCCTTTGCCTTGGAGGCTCTCTGCTTTTCTCTGGTTAGGGAAAGTGGAACAGAAATGTCATCTGAGACATGAATAAGTGGTTGGGACAACCTACTGGTTTGCGCTTTCTTCCTCACTCTTGACTGGTCCAGCCGTTCCCTGTGTGCCCTGGCATAGCTCTGTGTGGGGATCCCTCTCTCCTCTTCCCAAGCCATCAGTGACCTCACAGGAGCATCTCCGCTCATCAGACCCACTCTTACCTCCTGGGTGAGAGAGATGAAGCAATTGGGCTGTGAAGGTTAATAGCAGTGTGGCCAGCAGGTTGAGGGAGGTGATTCTCCACCTCTACTCTGCTCTGGTGAGACCCCACCTGGAGTACTGTGTTCAGCTCTGGGATCCCCAGCATAAGAAAGACGTGGACCTGCTTGAGTGAATCCAGAGGAAGGCTATGAAGATGATCAGGGGGCTGGACCACCTCTCCTGTGAGGACAGGTTGAGGGAGTTGAGGTTGTTCAGCCTGAAGAAGAGAAGGCTCCAGGGAGTGCCTTCCAATACTTAAAGGCTAGTAGGGGACTCTGTCAGGGCTGCTATGGGGAAAATTAACTCCGTCTCTGTGAGACCAATACAAATGGTTTTAACTGAAAGAATGGATTCAGATTAGATATAAGAAAGAAATTCTTTACTGTGAGGGTGGTGAGACACCGGAGCAGGTAGCCCAGAGACAATGTGGATGCTCCCTTCCTGGAAGTGTTGAAGACCAGGTTGGATTGAGTGGCCTGATCTAGTGCAAGATGTCCCTGCCCCTGGCAGGAGAATTGGAACTAGATGATCTTTAAGGTCCCTTTCAACCCAAAACATTCTATGTTTCTGTGAATAACCTGAAATACTTTTCAACCAACCTGTTGCTCCCCCCCTTACTCTATGAATTTATGAGACAACCCACGAGCTCCCTTGTTGCTCTGTGGGAAGCTAATGAAATGCCTCCAATGACAATTTCCTGCCTG
The DNA here is from genome assembly GCA_025331215.1 of Actenoides lindsayi. Lineage (NCBI taxonomy): Eukaryota > Metazoa > Chordata > Aves > Coraciiformes > Alcedinidae > Actenoides > Actenoides lindsayi. Next base: position 4,876 of record WTSP01015334.1, on the reverse strand, counting down.
AGCCCGCATGCCCACAGAGCAAGATTTGCTTTATTGAGCAACCAGTAGTTTAAAGACCTGCTTCCAGCTGTAGGCCCAGGGCTGCCAGGGATGCTGCGGGCAGAAAGGAGAATCCTGAGAGTGTGGGCTCCAGCACTGACTCAGATGAGCAAAGCCCTGGCAGAAGCAAACATTTACTTTCAAGCCTGTGCGATCTGTGCATGGGAAGGTGAAACAGAGCCGATGACAGAGCAGATACTTATAAACTTCAGAGACAGAACTTGACTGAGTCCTGTAAAAATTATGGTTTGGGTTATGGCCTATTTGCTGAAGTAAACAGAACAGGAAAAAACACGTGCCAAAAATCCCCACTGCTCCCCAAAGAGCGTATCTGTGCTGCAAGAGAACAGCGAGAAAAAGCAATGGGTTTCCAGCCTCTGTGTGTATGGGAAGTACTGGGAGTGCTGCTGGTGGACATACTGCAGATGGTGGCTTACCTCCCCAAGTGCTTATCATCCCCTGTGCATGGCCACAGTAAAGGAAGATGGACGTCCCCATGGTTCCTACCATGAAGGATTCCCCAGTTTGCCTCCTGCCAGGCAGCCTGGGCGTATCAGAAATAACAAATCATAGCAGTCCCCAGGAAGGACCTGGGTTCATGTGAGGACTGTGTAAAGACTTTCAATAGTCTAAGGCTGTCAAAAGACCTCTTGATGCTGAGTAGCAGGAAAGACCTCCCTGGGATTTGCTCCAGCCAGAAGTACATTTGTCCCATCCCTTTTGTTCAGCTAGGTGGGCTCCTGTCTGAATAAGTGGTCCAAATTTTGGCACCTAATGCAGACCACTCTGATTCATCCTCTGCAAGGAGCTACATCCCCTCACTGATGTGCTGACATCTCTCCTCCCTGCCCCCCTTGAGCAATTTTAGAAACTGGATCAGGGGCCAAAAGTTGAGGAACCCTGAGTTTTCTTATGCAGACCTGCCATTGATCTGCCATATGAATTGCTATACATGTGTCTTGCTGCCTTTGATTGACTTTGGGTGGAAGGGGGTGATGCAAAGCCTTGCTTAAAACATTTTAAGCATTTTAAAGACTTGATGTAGTCAGTGGAAAGCTGAATTATTTTGTTGCATCTGTTCCTAGACTGTGATCTATGGGATGCACTTTGGCAGCTAGTGGCCCTCCAAAACCATGTGGTTTTGGCTTTCCTTTTGACTGCCTTCTTTGCAGAAAGGATCTCAAGAGTCTTTAAGAGCAATTAGAAATGGAGGAAAGGAGCCAGACCACTTTGTGTGCTCTGGATGCTGACAGCAATAGGTTGAGCTCATCTCTGCTCTTCACCAAGTTGCCACCTGAAAGCAATGCCTCCAGGTCAGAAGCAAACTTGCCTGGGTCACTCCCACCACAGAAGAGATCAGTTGTTCATTGCTGTCCATGCTGGTGCTTTACCTGGAGGTAGAGCTAGAATGCCATTGCTGCTCCTGCCAAATGTAAGAGGAGATTTGGGTCCACAGTCTATATATGAATGGTGAGGTGGGTGCTGGAAACAGACACATCTCATTGCAGTGTCTGCCCACTCCCTGCAGAAACCGAGCTGTCAATCCACTGCACATGGATAGAGGACCTCCTGGTGAAAGTGGACACATGCAGATATGAAGGACTTGTCTTGGCCTCTTGTGAGTCCTACCAGCCAACTCCATATCCTCCATATCTCCTGAGATGCCAGGGACACAGTCAGTAACAAAGCTGGTGGGAATGGGGCCAAACACCACCTCTCGCCCCTTTGAAATGTTACTGGCACAACCTAGTCCTCACCAGTGCGGGTCTTTGGGCTGCCTTACACAGACAGTGCATAAATGGCTCTCCCTTTTCCACAAGTCCTATCCAGGTACTGGTGCCCACCTCTGTAAGACCAATACTGAGTGTTCCAGCCCCAGTGTCTCTCCTGTAGCTACTCCTTGACTCCTTTCTGAGCTTATTGGAGCACCCTCATCCTTATGGCACCTCCCTGCATGCACAGACCCTAGCCGCCCCCAGCCAACGCTCCAGCCCCAGGGCACTCCAACCTCAGTCCACATCCTGGAGATGGAGATACAACAAAAATCTGCTTGTATCTGTTCTGGCATCTGTCTCTGATGTCATCTTTGGCACTTCGATTATCCAGTTGGGATGAAGACCCAAGACAGGCTTGGGAAGGTTTGTTAAGGGCATTTCACTGTGGTTTTAGCCATGAAGTGCTGTGAAGGCTTTGTTGAGCGTGTGTGCATTGCAATACAAAAACATTTCAAAAGCTTCCTGCTGATTTTTGTTGAGGCAGGGGAGTATGAGGATGTGAAGGGACTTCTGCCAAATTTTATCATGGCTCCAAAGTGGGAGTCTGCCAAAGAAAATGTCACTTCACTGATTATACTTTAATGTTGCAAAACAATTATTCACCACCATCACCTTCTTCTGAGAAATGTCTCCTTGTTTGTGGAAAATTTCAGTAAAAAGAAAAAACCTATTCACAGGCAGATAACCAGAGGGAGAGATGTCATTGTGCGTGATTTATATTAAACAAAGCAGCAAGCAATTGCTAAGACACACTCATTGGAAGAAACCATCGGGTACCTCAAGAGTCATGTGATGCCACCAAGCCCATCCAATGGAAAACCAACCAAGTCATAGAATCATTTAGGTTGAAAGATTCTTTAAGAACATCGAGTCCAACTGCAAACCTAACACTGTCAAGTCCACCACTAAAACATGTCTTCAAGCACCACATGTCTTTTAAAACCCTCCAGGGACAGTGATTCAACCACTTCACTGGGCAGCCTGTTCCAGGGCTTGGAAACCCTTTAAGTGAAGAAATTTTTACCTAATATCCAACCTAAACCTTCCCTGGTGCAAACTGAGGCCATTTCTTCTTCTCCTATTGCTTGTTACTTGGGAGAACTGACCAACCCTCACCTTGCTAGAACCTCCTTTCAGGCAGTTGCAGAGAGTGAGAAAGTCTCCCCTGAGCCACCCTTTCTCCAGACTAAATAACCCAAATTCCTTCAGCTGCTCCTTGTAAGACATTCTCTAGACCCTTCACAAGCTTCACTGCACTTCTTCGGGCACGCTACAGAACCTCAATATCCTTCTTGGAGTGAGGGACCCAAAATTGAACGCAGTATTGGAGGCGAGGCTTCACCAGTGCCCAGTACAGGGGGATGATTACTGCCCTACTGTAGAGCTGGCGACGCTATTGCTGATACAAGCGAGGATGCTGTTGGCCTTCTTGGCCACCTGGGCACACTGCTGGCTCATGTTCAGCGAATTATCAACAAACACCTGCAGGTCCTTTTTTGCCAGGCAGTTTCCAGCCACTCTTCCCCAGCCTGTAGCATTGCAAGGGGCTGTTGTGACCCAAGTGCAGGACCCGGCACTTGGCCTTGTTGAAGCTCACACAGCTGGCCTCAGCCCATCAATCCAGCCTGTCCAGGTCCTTCTGTACAATCTTTCTACCATCAAGAAAATCAACACTCCCTCCCAATTTAGTGTCATTGGCACCAAGTCTTGACCCACCAAAAGTTGATTCCTTGGAAAGACAGCATTGTCCCTGCTCCATGTGTTGTGCCTGCCTCCCCAGGCATGAGCTCCAATGCCACCTGGGAAATCCCTATTGTGATAACTTGGCCTGGCTTCCTACATAGCCTATGCAACCAGAGCCAATGAGCCCTTCCAGCAGTGCCACGTATTCTGGGACATGGTGTCCTACTCACTGTGTTTGTTTTAGGGGATTAGGAGCAGGCCTAAACCCAAGTGCATGGTGGAAATGATGTTTCACACGCAAAGTGGTCTGGTTTGGAGGGAAATAGCAGCATTTCTGTGATTAAATGAAAATAATTGGGGTTAAATGGGGAGGAAAATGAAATTTCCTTGCAATTACTTGGATTTATTATAAGAAAGAATGACATACCTTGTCAGTTTTATCTGCTCTCCACAGTTTTCCCTTTATGTTTTTCCTCCTACTTTCAGAAACGAATTTGGGCTCCTTTGCCTCATTAATGAGAGATTACCTAGCTTGGCGAGAAGTTTTGCGTATTAGGAATGGGCTTTACTGATACAGTTCTGGAACACTAATGTGATCTTCTGTTCCAAAAACCCCTTCTGCTAAAACCCAAACAGAATATCATGGCTATTTCCCTAAATTATTTTTCAAACATATGGAAGTCATTCTCTACTCAACAGTTTTGGTGTAAGGAGCAAAAAAAGCTGCTAATGCTGTCTGCTCTTCCCAAATCCTCCTTTACTATATGGTTCTTCCTGAGCTATGCAGGTAGGGTTTTTAAATCAGGATGGTGCTTGGAGATTTAAGTGATTTGGTGCTTGCAGATTTAAGAGACAATAATAGAGCCTCTTTGATGCACTTTGCTCTATAAGCATCCACATTAAAAAAAAAAAAAAAGCGCAGAAAATCCTGTTGTAAAGTCTAAGGACAGAAGGTGCTTTTTGGGTGCAGATCAGCGACTGAAGTATCCACTTCAGCTCTGGTGAGCCACATAAACTTTGCAAAATTTTAAACATTGACTGAGATAGCACAACAGAGACTTGTGGTGATGATGGTGGTGAAAAGAGAACAAGCCCAAGATTTCCCCTCTCCTGTTTCCCTCTATCAGTCTCCTCTTCTTCTCTTCTTCACTTCTTCTCCTCTTCTTCTCCTCTTCTTCTCTTCTTCTCTTCTTCTCTTCTTCTCCTCTTCTCCTCTTCTCCTCTTCTCCTCCTCTCCTCTCCTCTTCTCTTCTCTTCTCTTCTCTTCTCTTCTCTTCTCTTCTCTTCTCTTCTCTTCGCTTCTCTTCGCTTCTCTTCGCTTCTCTCCTCTCCTCTCCTCTCCTCTCCTCTCCTCTCCTCTCCTCTCCTCTCCTCTCCTC
>WTSP01015333.1:0-40925 GCA_025331215.1 Actenoides lindsayi | reverse complement strand
GGGTGCTGTTGGACACCAGTGTTGGGCCCAGTGGGGCGAGGCTGTGGAGTGGCTGGTCCTGGGGGTGCTGGGGGGGCGGGCAGCTCTTCCTCCACCACCTTGAGTTGCTGGGGTGGGCAGCGTGTAGATGGGCTCGTTCCCAGGGCAGAGCGGGACCAGGCTGGTGGGCTCGCTGCGTGAGGTGGTTCCACCCGTCGAAGGCTCGAGGGAAAGGACGAAGCCCGTGGGGCAGCAGGAAGGGCTTTGGAGAGGAGGAGCTGTGGTGGTCGTAACCACTGTGCAGATGTTGCTCTTGGTGCCAGTGGTGCTGGTCTCTTCTGCAAAACACACCAGTTCTCGTGGCTTGAGACAGTTACACCCTGTGGGTGTTCGATCTCGTGGACCTCCAGCTGAGTAGGTTTTGGTGTTGAGCTGTTGATTTCCTCACTCCTGTGCCGGGGTTGCATTCAAAAGCTGTTAATGGGAGCTTGTTAAACTGTTAGATTGGAATGAGCTCCTGCTGCTTTCAGAGCCGCTCATCCTCCAGGGACAGCTTGCCCTTCATGGGGTTATTTTGCCTGTGAGAGATCTGTCGAGCTATGCAGGGTCACCTCTTGCCTCTCAATTGCTTATTGCAGGTCCTCAAAAGGAGTCTTGTAGGAGCCTGTAGATCGGAGTTCGAGTCCTGAGAGTGAAATGAAGAGTGGGTTTTTTGAGATGCAGCTTTTGGTACCTGTGCAGCAGCCTGTCCAGGGTAATATTGATACCTCTGTGGTTCATTACAGGCCTTTAAAGAAGGAACCAGCACGAAGCTGGGTGTCTGTAAGATGCACATCCCTGTTTCTCTTTCAGAGTGTCAGTGGGAACAGGGATTATACTGAACTTTAGCTTGCTTCTGTTACATTTTCAATAATCCACTTTCTTTTTCCTGTTGGTTAAGTTAGAAAATGAAATGCTAATGAATCATCAGCTGCTTTGGCAAGAGGGTTCTTTGCGTCTTTTGTGGAAACGAAATAATTGGCAGTCTCAAGCCTTCTAATGCCTTCATTTCGAGGAAGAAAATGTCAGAGAGTGTATTTCTCCAGTCAGTCCTTAAATGGAGAACTCTCCTGAATTGTGGTGCTTTTTGGTGCTTTGCTGCACAGATGCTTCCCTTCTCTGTTGGGCATTTAAAACAAAAACAGCTTTATTACCTTGGTTCTAGGATGAGCTATTGATGGAATTATTGTTATCTGATGGAATAATTGAGCATTTGCTTTTAGAGGGGAATGGGTGTGTGGTGTTGCCCCCTCTCCCCTAGCACCCTGAACTACAAACCTGCAACGAAAATCCCTTATGGTCATTTATTGGTCATTTATTCTGCAGTCAGCAGCTCCTTCCAGCCTGTTCATGACCACCTATCAGCTGTGTAAACCTGAGTTTTAATTGACTTATAGGTGTGGCTAATTATGGGGAGGGGGCTGTTTTAGTATTGTGAGTTTTGTTTTGATTTTAAACATGAGATGAGGTCTGTTTGTCACTTCTTTCCTGCTGGTGAAAGACGCTGATGTAGGAGTTGCGTGGTAGCCCTGTTTGCTTGTACAGATTGCCTAATTTGTTCTCAGTGGCCTGTAGTACTGCAGAGAACCAGCCATTCTCCAAGAGACAAGTTTATCTCCTGTATTTTGTGGCAGAGACAGATTTTCAGCTCTTTTTTTATCTGATGCTTTGTGAGAGAGGCAACAGCACGTTGTGCTCCCAGCGCGTGGGCACTCGTCCCTTTAGGAGAGGGACCGTGACACGCGTGGGACGCGGTAGCAGAGGACTGGCCTTGAAGATCTGAGATCTCTTCCAGCTCGTCGTTGCTTTGATGATGGATGTGCAGTAAGGCTGTAGATGGATCGATTCATTATGCACCATTGTTGTCAAGAGTGAGCTTGTGTTTGGCTGAGCTCTGCCGTTTATTATCCGACGAAATAAATTGAAGCCCGTTTTTCCTTTTGTGGGAATAAATAATCCTGGCTGCCCCAGCCCTATGTGGGACTTCCATTTCTAACTCCCCAGTAAAACATAAATAGTGGGGTTGTATATTACCTGATTGTTAACGTTCGGCCAAAACGTGCCGGGGTTCCTTGAAACAATCTCTGCTTTTGATGGATGGGAGGGCAGAGGAGGAGACAGCAGCTCTGACTCAGTCCTCAATGAGGTTAGAAACCTTCTTGCTGCAATGAGAGCAGGTTCTTGCCAAGGGATCTCAGGAAATGCACCCGCTCTGCCTTCTAGGCAAGCTGGGGTAATTAACTTAAGTGTGGGATATAGCTTTTTGCAGACACATGTGACGTTCCTTTTGAACCTAATAAATCATTTCCATATTAAAAGCTGGAGGAAGAACCCGTAGTTGTAAAACCCCCTTTCGTGACAGTCTTGCTGTCCTTGTATATAGTTGGTGGTGAAAGGGTGGTCAGTGAGCTGAGTACTTAAAGGATTAAGCTAATAACCCCTGCTATTATTGCTGCAGGGAACCCCAATCTATACCCAAGCCTTTTTTTACACCGGGGAGTAAATCATATTAGCCTTTTTATGCACCAATATTGTGAAGTGGATTCTCATTTCAGCTACTGCAGTGCCTTTATGGCTCCCTGAGCAGGGAGGTGGACTCTTCCTCTTGGCCAGCTTTAATATTCCTTCTTCTCATCCCAGAGAAGGGACAGAAATGAATGTTGGGCAGCCACTGGCTTACATGCTTTCTCAGCAGAGTATCCTTCATTAGACTTGGAGAGGCTGCTGCAGATGAAGTCTCCAGAGTGTTTGTCTGTGTGTCTTCTCATGTAGTCCCAGCACTGAAAGACATTGTCCTCCCTTAATAGCAGGTATGCCAAGAAAATACAGTTGCTGTTGATCTTGGGTGGTTGGTTTTTTCTCTTGGTGGTGCTTTTCTCTGAATTTCAGAGTTTTCCTCTGAGTTCAGCTTGTGTCAAAGACTCCTACACACCAAATACAAATCAGCAGGGATTTTGCTGTTGCTGGAGGTATTCTCTTCAAGCACAGCTCACTCCTACTCCCGAGGTGTTAGGGCACCTCTGAGGTGACGTGGCATGGGTGCTGCTGAGGGTGGGATGTCTTCTGCTGAGCACAGCGAGGGTGTTGTTGGGTAGCTGATGAGGCGCTTTGCCCTCGAGGGGAGGGAGCATCCTCATCCTCTGGAGCTGCATGCAGTGACTGGGGAAAGCTGCTGGTTTAATAATACAGTTTTGGAGAAAACAATGCACTGGAGGAGCAGGGGAGAGGAGGGTACCAGGCCTAGCGTGCTAGTCAAAAGGAATTTTCAAGTGGGACTTACAGAAAGATGAACAACTAGTCAGATGATGACACAAAGGCACTTTCCAGGCATCAGGAGCTGCAGAGGAGAATCTGCACTGTTCATGAGATTTCTTCGGACTGGATGTAAAAGGCAAGAACTAAAGAGGAAGGCCCTAAGTCTCTGACACCCCCCAAAGCCTGTTGAGAAAAGGAAGGTAAATGTGAAGACTGTCCTAAAATGAACCTGTTTTGTCTTGGAGAAGGTGGTGGATTTACTTCTGCTCTCCCCAGTGAGACAGACAGGCAGATGTTACAGGCACATGGGCATGTAGGAGACCACTCATCCTGCCCTGCCTGTCTGCTGACTGCTGGTGTCCCTTCCAAACTCTGAGCCTGCTTCTACCTCTGAAAAACGTGGGCACATCCTCGGGAGCTCAAGGGGCAGCACCCGTGGGTGCTGTCTCAGAACTCCAGCAAAAATCAGTTGGAATGAGCTTATCTTCCCCTGCAGTAGATACTTTGTGTGCCAGGGTACGTCCAAGGGAAGAGCAGCCTTGGATTTCAGACAGACCTTGCTTTTAAAGCCAGGGGAGTTTTGCAGGTTCTCGATTGACGCTGCGTCGCTGCTTGAGTCACGTACACGACGCGCTGTGTCCCGCTGCCGCCGTACTGGAGTGATACTGGGTTCTGTTTATACCTGTCACCATTCCAGCTCGTGTTGTCACCCAGCATGGACTGGGTGAGGCACGCCTGCTTATTTTTGGGGAGGAAAACGCTGTCTTTGGGGTTTCTGTAACCGGTCCAGCATCTCGTGTCTCGGCATCGCCGCTCGCTTGGGAGCGGCGATGCTTCACAGGTTGTAGTGAGCTTTGGGGTGGTGACAGAGATGCAGTTGATGTCCTGGGTGGTAGGTCCCGTGAGATGTATGTGAGTCCCTTGGATGCTGCAGAACTTCCCCGCGAGGTGCTTGTCTGAAAATCTCTCTGTGAGAGAGGGGGAGGAAAAAAACCCATCAGCAACTGCGAATGATAAACTCTGTAAACACTGCAGAGAGCCTTCCCTTTCAAGCCTGCTCTTTGGCAATGATTATGCCTAAAGTTCCACCTTTATTTCTGCTACAATAAAAACAACAGCAAAGCTTCTGCCTAGAGCCTTTGAGAAAATAAGTGGTTTCTTTACCTAGATCTCCCACCCGGCTCTTGCTAACGGGCTTAGCGCAGAGGCCGTGCGCCCCGACTTCCTCCTCACGATTCTTCTGCAGCTAATTTGATAAAATATCGTGGCTGTGTGCTGAGCTGGACATCTGCCTCTTCCTCGTGCAGCGAGAGGAGACCGCAGGGAAATCGTTACAACCTCCAGGCGCCGTGGCTGTCACTGTCACAGCTCTAATGGATATTGAGAGGAGGGTTTAAAGAAGGAAATAAGATCGTGCGGGGATTAATGAGGGAGAGCATCCCGTGGAGGACCAGTGAGCAAAGTTATTTTGGTCTTTTCTGTCATCGGTGTTAGAAAACGTACTCGGGGGTTTGTATCTCCTGGCAGTTTGGTCGGTGACTTTAGATCAGATCTCGCTTCCCAGCTCAATTGCAGCACTTGCCTCTGCCTCGTGCCCTCTTTATTTTGGCATAATGAGATTCCCTGGCCTTGGGACCTCTCTGGGATGTCTGCTGACTGACTTCTCTCTCAGCACATCCAAGTTTCCAGGGAAAAACGTGCTTTTTGGGGTCTCTTGGTGATGATGGAAGCACTGAGAACTCGCCGAGATCCAACCTTTGGTGGGAACGTGCACCAGAGGGGCAGATCCCAGGGTGTGTTTCCAAGTACAGAAGTTGAAAGCATCAGCAAATCTTGCAGCTCCTAATAATGTCTGATTGTTATTGCTACACAATTGGCTGGGTTGAGCAGTGTATTTTTTTTTTCCCCCTTCATTTCTGTGAAGAGCAGCAATAACAGTACCAATTATAGAAACTGCCTCACTGAGCCACTGAATTTGGCTCGACTTTGCATTTTTCCCTGAGCTTTGAGATTAGAGTTAACCTTTAGAACCATGGCAAAAAACTTGAAATGACTTGTCTTCTGCATTCTTCTCTAACTCTTTTTTTTTTGGTACTATTTTTTTTTCTATTTGCAGATATGAATCTTAATGCCCAGTTTTGGCTATTAAAGACCTGTCTGAACCCTTCGGTCTTCTTTCTGCTCAAGTTCTAAGTTATTTGTGCCAAAATGAGTCTGCAGGAGTGAGTCAGCAGCCTCCTTCAGACCTTCAATAGCAGCTCGTGAGGAAGGTCAGCCAAAAATTCTGCTACTTGTTGCATTGTGTGGAATTAGCCAGAACTGTGGCTTTCTTTTAATTCAATCCCTGGTGAATTTAATTGCATTATTGCTAACAGGATAATTATAATTAAAAAAAAAAACCAACCCCAAACTTGAAACCTCCAGCACTTTTATTGTTCTGAGCACTTGAGTATGGGGGTATTGATTAACCTCTTGGTTGGTTTTAGTGCAACTACCAGAACTGGCTAGTGGTTAACAATGCTGATCAAGAGAAGTGAAAATGATCATCAGCCAAAGAAAATTGACACTATAGGCATTTAATTTTATGCACAATTTGGTTTTTTTTCTCCAGATTATGTCACTGACATAAATGCTGACTCCTTGGTGATCATACACCTGATAAAATGAGTGATGGAGTTCAGCAAAACTGGTAGGATTAGATATGAGAAAAAAAAAATCCCTGAATTAATCCTTAATAACACAGCAAGTAGCTTAGAGGTAGCTGCCTGGAAAGTAGTATGTAGGGATGGATGATGGTTATATAGCAGAGCTTGTGTGTGCTGTAATATGGAAATAAATAACATTTATTTGTAAATAAATAACATTTAGTCATAAATGACCCAGGCTTTCAACACTTGGAGAGTCAGGCTGGTGTTTAGCAGTCCAAATTGTTTGCTGCTGTTTGTTTTGGGGGGGGGTTTAGTACTAATGCCATCCCCTAGCTAAAGCCTTCCCTTCAGGTCCATGTATTTCTTTATTTTCCTCTTCTCAGTGCTTTCTTGGAATGGTTTGTATCCTGTTCTATTAACAGAGAGAGGATTGCTGCTCTGAGCCCAGCACTGAAGCACGTTTGGGTTGAACAGGAAAGCGAGAGCGGCCGTCGCACCGCTCCTTGGTCTCTGCTTGTGTGGGGGACCGTGTGCCACGCGTGTCTGCACATGATGCTTGGCATGAGACAGCAAATGTTCAGCTCTGTTCACCACCAGTGCCATAACTTACTGTCTAGCAGTACCCAGAAATAGCTTTTCCCCTGGTTTTCTTCATATATGTGGGAGTCATATGATGATTTTATTTTTTCCCCCCACCCCACCACGCAGTTCAGTGCCACCAGCCTGAGATTTTTCTCTACTGATTTCCATGTTCTGGCCAGGACTGGTGGTACAGTCAGTGCTGGGGTCTGCAAAGCTTGGTCACCGCTGACAAAATTAGCAGAAGGCAGAAAGTGCCTGCTGTTTTTCTTTATTTTTTCCTTTCCTTCCCCCCCTCCTTAGCTTTTTTTAGTTTGTCCATGACAAGCCAAATGCTGGAGTTTATGGGAATAAATTATGACTAAAATAATTTGCATTTAAAATGCAAATGGAGAAGTGTCAGCGAGGAGCCTTCTGCTCTCCTCCCGGTGCACAGCCTGGGTGCTGGCATTGGCTCAGCCCGCCGAGGCGCTCGCTATAAAATTAAGTTAATTGGACTTGCTGAAAAATGAAAGGGGCTCAGCCTCATGCTAATTCCCCGGCCTGGGATTTAATGTGACAGTAGAGATGGAGGCTTCGGAAGGTGCCGAACCACGGACTGAACCGATCACCGGAGCTGTAAATTCCACTGCTGAGCTTCCCAGTGGCAGATTGAGATGCCCGGATAAAATTGCGAGAGGTGAATAAAGTGAAGCCTGGGAGTGATTTGTCAGGATCTCTGGGCTCGTGTGAATTAAGAGTTTAAGTTGCATTGTTCTTTTTTTTTTTTTTTCTTCTGAAAGTTGTCTGTGCTAACACTGCCTGAATACCAACTGGGACTGCAGTGTGGTACCAGGGGAAAGCTGCCTGTCCGTGTGAAGCTGGTTGGTTCGTGAGCTAAACCTCTTGCAGATGAACCAAGAAATGGTTGGTGCATCTCTGAATGTATTGTTTTCAGATTGGACATCTAAGGTCCATTTTCTGCACGGTTCGTTGGTTTCTGGGCCAGAAGAACAAGGTGAAGAATATTTTTGTGGCCTGCCCGTGGCCAAGGAAAGAAGTGCAGGAGGAATTCTGTAAAATCCTTCAGTGCAATTGTAGCAGTGGTTGCCTTGTTTCCTTCTTACTAGGGCATGGGAAGTATTACACAGCAGAACTTGAGCATGGTAAATGAGGATGCACGGTGTTGGTAAATCAAGCCTGCTTTACCCTGCTGGTGTGTTCCTGTAGGGCAGTGGCTGATGATACCTCTTATGTCCACTCTGTGTGTCACACGTGTTTTAATATCTCTGTCCTCTTCTATCTTTTTTTTTATAGCCATGTTACTGAAGATCACCTTGTCTTCTGGAAGTAGAAACACAGTGAACAGATGAATCCGTTCAGCCAGACATTCTTCCAGTAGATCTCTCTCCTCATGGAGCACCACAGCGGGGAGGAGATGGACTCAAAAGAGGAAAGTCCTCAGGTGTGGGCTGAGTCTGCTGAGCAGGAACAGAACACTGCTCAGGTGACTAGTGCCTTCCAGAGCACTTGGTTTCTGCTGGGGCTGAACTGGGCTTGGTACGGTGGCTTAGCAAGCCAGTGATCCCCTGCGACCCTTCCTTAGAATCTGGAAACTCAGCTTTCATTTGTAAATCCAAACACATCCGTGGTGATTGCAGATTAAAGCTTCAGCAAGCAAGCTGTGCAAACCTCAGCAGAGGACACAGAGACATCTGAAAGGAGCTAAACAAAACCAGCCAGTGGCTGTAGAAGTTTCGGTGTCCAAATATATGTATAACCATGTGGGAAAGTGAAAGGGTAGTCAGATAAATGAATATTAACAAAAGCTGTGGTCTGTGGCAGCCCGTTTTGATGGCATCAGTTGGAACTGTGGGTGGACCTGGGGGACAGGAATATGAATAATTTCTTCCAGTCAGACAGCTGGGTAGTGAGGAAGGGAGAAATGTTAGTCGTTAGTGACTAATACAGTCAGACTCGGGTGCGTGCAGCTAGTCCCTCTGTCTCTGGGATGATGCAGCTGAGAATTTCTGAATTGATTTATTCCTTTGAATATATTATATGTTGCATGTCATTTGACACCCCACCCTTAGCTGGAAAATTCTGACTCTCCTGCTAACTTCCTGCTTTGAAACTTGCAAAGAAGAGAAATTTTCAGTGGCCTGTGTCCCTTACAGTGGGATAACCATGCTGTTGTTTGTACACAAGGCTTAATTAGTCGTTGCAGAGAGCTCTCCAAGTTCAAACTGCTGTGTGTACTCTTCCTGCAGTGTTGGCAGGAGGATTTGTTGTGCAGAATCAGCACTTCCCATCCACGGGCCGGGTACCAGGTGAAACAGAGTAAATAAAATATTTAACTCTGGCGTCGTTTTATGTGAAAGCATTTTACATCCCTCTGAATATGGACACTGGGCTTGGGTTTCCTGCTAGCTGTACTGTTTCTCCCCTGTGCTGAAAATGGTTTTCAGCATGTAAAGGTTACCAGAAGATAAACACGTTCCCAGTGCCACTGGAATGAAGTATTCCAGGTTGTTTAAAACAGGCCACTGATTATCATTTATGATCGTAACGTTCTGTCCAAATCAACTTGTTTGGCTTTAAACTGCTGCCCCAGACATAACTTGTTCCAGTAGTCCTTGGAATCATCGCTTAATGTTTTCAGTTATATGTTTCTTTGTTTAAATAGTTGAATTTCCTACTGGTACTTCACGTACATATTCCAGAGAAGCAATCTAACATACCCCACTGCTTCCTCTTGATAAGTGCAATGCTCTTTCTTGAAGCAGTATCCAAGTTAATAGATTCTGTTAGCCCTTCATCAAACAGGGGAAAAAAATACCTCCAACTACAGAACTAGCTGAAGGGAGTAATTATCATAAATCCAGAAAGCAATATGGGAATAAAGGGAAACAATATACCAATAAATCCAGCAGATACAGAAAGCTCAGATATGAACTAGGGTATCTCATGAATTTTCATAAGGATGATCCAAGAACTAAGTATTAGAAGGTGCCCTTTCTAGCAGTTAAGGCTTGAGTTAAAATGCAGAGTAAAACCAGAGACTGATAGTAGCTTTTATGTCCTGATTTCTGTGTTGCTAGCAGAATTCAGCTGAGGTTTCAAAGGTGTTTGCAACCCAGGTGGCTAGGTAGCCGGGACGCGAGGTGCTCTCTCCTTTCCGTGGGGTTTGTGTTGCTTCCCCACAGATGTATAACAGCAGAAGTTTCAGCAGAGGATCTCTGATTGTTGGTTTTTTCCCCCTCCCAGGTGCACTTTGTCCCCGAGGGGGGGACGGTGGCCCAGATTGTGTACAGTGATGAGCAGGACCGTCCCTCGCAGCAAGTGGTCTACACGGCGGACGGCACCTCCTACACCTCGGTGGACACCTCAGAGCACACCCTCGTTTACATCCATCCCGTGGAAGCTACTCAGGCATGTCAGGTTCTGGGCACAACCCCTTTTGAGACCTAGAAAACAAACCAGTGTTGTTCGAGGTGAAAGCCAGTTACCAGCCAAGTGGTAGGACTGGAAAACAGCAGGCAGTTGCTCTTAGCACTTTTGTCTCAACTTCATGCTGTTCATTTGTCTCATGTGCAAATGTGGTACTCAAAGGATGTAGGAGCTGTGAATTGTGAGGTGCTGATTCTTTCACTGAAGGTGGATGAGATTATAATTAAATCAAAGGTATTTTCTAAAACAGAGAGAATCTCTCCAGAAATTCAGTAAAAACCTCAGAGATTTACGTGTTTTCTGGAAGAGTTCTTCTTTTGCCTAGTACAGTTCTCATAATTGATAGTTAAATAACAGTCATGTCTCTTTGCAGAGGATCTCAGTGTGTTCAATCTCATTTTGTAGCCTCTCTTCAGGGAAGCTGTTGATTTTCATAGACCTGGATTCTTTTTCTCCTTCCTAATTACGTCAAATAGCTTTTCTTCTCTGACAGTATGTGTTTATACAGGGTTAACATAGTCTGCATCTGTACCTCTGAGCAGACAGATAAAGGAAGAATGTTTTATAACATCTTTGCTGACAGGCTAGATTAGCAGTGCTACAAAGTGCACGTACTTGACACCCGCAGCGACGCTGGCAGAGCCTTGCCTGGTGCTGTCTCTCTTGTGCAATTCTTGGCTGTTACATAAAAACAGTTCCTACGTGGTGGGATGTTCTGAGAGGATAGAATATTTCCAGAGGATAAGATATTTCAAGAGGCTGTCTCGCAGGAGGTTGCTGACCAAGTCACTCCCAAACTCTGGCTACTATGAGGTGTAGTATTAAGATACATGCAAGTGAGATGCAGTTATCAAGTGAGATGAAATTTAATGGGGTTTGTGTTACACCACACTTTATTTTGTCAGAGCCAGGCTGCTGCAAGCTCACGTATTTCAAGTTTTGGACAAAGTAAGCAAGGCTGACCTCAGTCAAGACTTAGTTTTCATCTGAGTCTTGCTTTTCCTAGAGGGAAGCTCTCCCATCAGGGCTGTTCTTGCAGACTACTGTAAGAATATTGGAGTTGGCACACCTTCTATGAAACTAAAAACCCAACATCCCAGCCGTGGCAGATTTTACACGTAGGATACACCTGATATCTGCGTGCTTTCTTCTGAGGAGCTCTCTTGTGAGTTTGCAGAAAGATAAAGTGAAGCCCTCTGTCCTACCCTCAGGTATTACTCAGCTTCCACGCAGCTATTGATTTTCAGTCTGTAGAATTCATTAAATCAGCAATTGACAAAGTGATTTCTGTATTTCAAAAATAAATCCTGTAAAGCACTTTAGTTATATAGATGAAGAGTGCCACACGAAGAGGGTGTTTTTATGGAGCACCACCTAATTTTAGTTGAGCAGAGGTTCACGTGGGTAAGTTGGAGTTAGTCTGCTGTGGTCATAGGTGCATCAGAAGTCAGCAGAGGCTCAAATGTGGATCATTTCTTGGTGGCAGGGTAACTTTTGTGTGAGTTGGGAGTGAACGACCCCAAAGCTGGTTTGATAAGCCTTTTTCACTTTGTCTAGACTCTGTTTACAGATCCGTCCCAAGTGGCTTATGTCCAACAGGATGCCACCACCCAGCAGGTAAGAAAGAGATGTTCTTGTCCTTGGGCCCGAAACTGTACGGAAACTGTTACTGAAGGTCAAGGGATGTTGTTGTGGTGCTGGAGTGGAATAAGCTATCTCTGAATTGGCCAAATGGCAATCTTCAGTCACGTACTGTCATCCCAGGGCTCAAGGGCAAAAAGCTTGTGCTAAGAAGCCACTGTTACCTCGTTTAGCTTGTGCATGAACGACAATAAAAGTTGAGAGTGAGTTTATTCTATTAAGTTCACGTTGACCGTAAGTACAAATTTACTACCTCAGGTACAATGAAATATCTTTCAACAGTGTCCCCTTAAATAAGGCAACAAGCTGATGTGGGTGACTTGATTTTAATACATCATCCTGGGTTTGCAGTTGTCCTCATCCAGGGTCTGACCCAAATGCCTCTAACTCCATAAAAGGCTTTCAAGGGATAGAAACTTCAAATCCAATTCTGGGTTTTCTAGAAACTTCACAGGAGTTTAATTGCAAAACCCAAAGTAGTTCAGTTCTTGGCTTCCTTACCTTACCAGGGCATCCCAGGTCTGATGTGGAGTAGGAACAGAATAAAATTGGAGCCTGTGTTCATCAAGTTTTGATTATTTAATTTATTATTTTATTTTCATCCATCATGGATGGGAAGGTTTTGCTGTTAACTTTGACCAGTAGCTTTGGGGGCTGCAGTGTGGTCCCTGGCTAGAGGTGCTGACAGATCTCCATCTCTAGTTCAAAGTTTCTTCTTGTCGTAGGGATTGAAAATCTTTACTGCTTGGTGAGTCTTTAATGGCAGGTGTGAGTAGATGTGTTCAACCTGAATCATCACGAGTGCCATCATTAACACACGTCATTACTGACAGTCTTGGGGCAGAGGGAAGGGTTGAATGTGCACTGAGGATGAATTTTCTTCTTGGTAAAGTAAACTGTTGAGGGACAGGCAGGAAATAATAGAACAGACACAGTTTGCTCCTGCATGGTTAGTCCCTTCTTGTGGCAGCTCCTGCCTTTGCAGGTGTTTTTACAGCAGCTCTTCAAGTGGGACACCCCTAAACTGACACCAAATGTTAATACTCGAAACTCCTCTTGTCTTTTCAAAAGAAACTTGACCTTAAAAGAAAATGGAGAGGTTTTTAGAAAGAATTCCTCCATTCCTTGCAAGCACCTGACACGGGAGCGAGAGTCAGGGTGTGTTTGGAGCGTGATTCGTCGGAGGAAACGCTAAGAGGAGGCACAAATAGACACAAGCTTTTGTGAACCCCTCGCTGCTGGCAGACCTGGAGGTGTGCCACTGAATAATGATGCCTTTTCTGTTGCCACGTGGCATCCAAAATGTCAATAGCAGACAGCTTGGTTCGGCTGTCGCCTCGGCGGTTTCCTGCGCACGCGGTTCCCTGAAGTCTTTTTTTTGCTGTAGTTTTTAAACAGTTTCCTAAATTACTCCTAATGCCTCTTCCAACAAAGCCACTAGATTTGAAGTTTTCAGTCTATCTGCTTCTATTATGGATTTTTCTTGTCTGCTCCTTCACTGTTGGCACAGTCTGCTGTTCTCAGATTTAGCTGATATTTATTAAGCCCCCAGTAGAGGGGCAGAGGTTTTAATTTTAGCATAAAAGCTGCTTAACAGTCAGAGGCACAAACTAGAAGCCACATTGCTGTCAACTCTAGAGAAGGATAAAAAAAAAAAATCATGTGGGGCAACGGTGCAGATTCCTGTAGCAGGAGACAAAAGACAGGAAACCTGATTCCTAGGACCTTAATTCTGCTTTGTTTTATGGCTGAATTGATGGGAGCAGTATGGTAGGATGTATAATTTTCTTGTTACTACACCAAAAAAAAAACCACAGACAAGTATCAAAACAACCAAAAATGTATAGTGTGACCAAATAATGTAAAGAAGAATAATGGCTGGAATCCACTCATTTGAGAACTTGGTCTTCAAACAAGGTCAATACATCATCTTGTTTTTATAATGGTTTTCTTGAGGAAAAAGAACAACAGGAAAAAAAGAAGAGATGCTTCCTTTTTTTAAGGAGAGGTAAAGGGGAGGTGTGGGGGGGGAAGTAAATTTGGAGGTTAAAAAAATACCCCAAATCATTTTACCAAAAGCTAAAGAGCTCCTTGCATCTCTTTTTTTTAGTGCAGCTCAAACCCAGACTGGCCAGGACCTTAATTTAATGCCAAAGAAAAAAAAAAAAAAAGTGGGAGACAGGAAATTCAGAAGTTGCAAAATCTAGACTGAGTTTTGAAGCCTTTTGTCTCTGGATCTGCAGGTTTTGTCAAAGTCCATCATCCCTACTGGGGGAAAAAAAAAAAAAGGATCCTGTGATTGAAATGCTGCAGTTTTTGCCCTAGCGCAGGACTCGAGGGAGCTTTGCATGCAGGGCACTGCCCGTAGGGAGGTGACTGATGGAAATGCTGCAGTGCTAAAATGAGTGCCTATAATTTTAGGTAACTGTGCTCTTGCCTGCTGCTGCTGCTCAGAGCATGAATCCCACCAACCTGTCCGTGCTCGGCAACGTTGCCGAATCCCCCCAGCAAATGGCTCTGGAGCAGGTTCCGCAAGCAGATAGAGTAAGTTGCCAGGCACCCTTTTCTTTTTTTTTTTTTTTACATGTCCAAGTCCCCTGATTTCATTGCTCCGTTGTCTCCGTGTCTGAGCGATCCGGGAGGAGATGTGAGAAAGCTGTAGCCCAGATTTGTGCTGTCTTTCGTAGCCTCACCATGGAATGTGCGGGGTTGGTTTGGGGTTTTTTTTTGTCTTTTTAGGAGACATGGTGTATTGAATATCCAGAGCAACCTGCTCTACAGATCCTTCTGTCTTGAGCAGCCACCTTAAAATACGCTTCTCAGCTTTGGAAAGCAAAGTTAACAGAAGGTGTAGAGCTGGCTGTCACGTAGGGCCGACAGCCGCCGGGTCTCTCTCTGCCAGTCTTTTAAGACAGCTTTACTACGTGGAGTATTTCTTGGTCTCTGCCCGAGAAACCCCGGTGGGCGATGGAATATTTCGTGTAGTGCACTTCCATTTATTATTTTTTTTGGTCAGGGAAAGAAAGGGATAAACTTGCAAATGTGAAAGGAAACAAGGCGCTCAACTCTCCTCCGCGTCCCGTGGTTTATATCTTGTCCCCATGTTATCTCATCCCTCGTTGATGGCCCTGTGTGCTCTGGGGATTGTGTGTGTTTGTCCAATAGCAGAGAAAAGAACATGGGCCAAAGTGCAGGATTGTCCAGAAGAAGTTAAAATACAGCCTTAGGTTCTGGATCATTTTCCTAGTGCCTGGACTTTTATTTCAGACCTTCCGCAAGGGCCCAAAACTTCTCTGATAGGATTTTTCTTCTCCTAAGAAGTCACTCCTTCCATTACCAAAGGAAGCAGGAAGGGTAGAGTAGAAAGAACCTGAAGTGCTCGTCTTCTCTAAGAGTATTTTTCTTCCTGAAATGTTTTTGATTGTTTCTTTGTGAATTCTCTCCTCAGGCATCGTTACCGGTGCATAACCAGGTGTTACCTCCTATGGAGGCAGTGGATGGTTCTGACCCTTTAGCACCTCTACAGAATCAAATGGAAAGGATGGAAACAAAAGAGGAGGATGAGGAGGATGAAGAGGAGGATGAAGATGGGGAAGACACTGACATGGATGAATGGGATCCAGATCCCCCTCGACCCTTTGATCCCAATGATTTGTGTAAGCATACAAAGTAGAAGGTAGTATATTAGCTGCCCTCCCTCTTCTTCCCTCCAGTAAACAGAGCTGAAAACCATTCAGATTTTAGCAGTAATAAAAAAACCCCACCTTTCTACCCAGAAAAGCAGACTCTTACTGAACAGATAAGGTTCTGTCTTAGGTGGAGACTCTGAGCTGCGTTGCTCCACGTCTTGCAGGAGGCTGCCCTCTCTTAATGTTATAAAATGTAGACAGGCTACTGGACTAAACGTTGCCAGAGATGTTTGGAGCGAGATAAAGGTGTCTCTTCGGAGCCGGCACGCGAGCATCTTCCTGACAGGCCTGTCCTCTCTGACTTTGCCTTGTAGGGTGTGAAGAGTGTAACAATGCACATCCCTCCGTGTGTCCAAAGCATGGCCCTCTGCATCCCATCCCCAACCGGCCTGTGCTGACCAGGGCGAGGGCCAGCCTGCCCTTGGTGCTCTACATAGACAGGTTTTTGGGAGGTGTGTTCTCCAAAAGGCGTATCCCCAAGCGCACGCAGTTTGGACCCGTGGAAGGACCCCTGGTCAGGCAAACTGAACTCAAAGACTGCTACATCCATTTGAAGGTAAGGTGGGGGGGGGGGCACGAGTGCAAGACAAGAGGAGGGATCCAGTTGTGCTTAAGCTTCCATTTCCATGAGTTTGCAGCTCTGCCTCCATTGATTCCTTCCCTGGAGGTGTTAATTCCATCTCTGAATGTAACTCAGAAATACCCAGATTGTGTTTGCTTGAAGTCTGCTCTGTTTTTCAGGGAGGCACAATAATCGTGGTGAATGTTCTGGCTTCATGGTGTGTAGGACTCGTAGCGTGGAATGCTGTGAATTACTCACGTGGGCTGA
Source organism: Actenoides lindsayi (assembly GCA_025331215.1). Taxonomy (NCBI): domain Eukaryota; kingdom Metazoa; phylum Chordata; class Aves; order Coraciiformes; family Alcedinidae; genus Actenoides; species Actenoides lindsayi. The sequence continues at coordinate 24,837 of WTSP01015333.1, read as the reverse complement.
AGCAGCATCTGAATATAAAAATAGCAGCCCTATCTGAGGATGTTTGGCAGCCGTTAGTTTGTGTCATGCTCTAATCTAAGTTAAAAATACTTTTTCTTCCCTTTTCCCTGCTCTCCCTCACAAGATGTAGGGGAGCAGAGGGATTTCTCTCCCCTTCCTCTGAGATATAATGGATTTGGCTGACTTCTGGCCATTTATTTACTGGTTTCCTTATAGGATTTTGGTCTTTTATTTGCTGGAGATTAGGGCCACAGCCTTAGAAGTGCTGGTCTCTGCTGGTCAGCGTCTGACAAGGAAGCTGTGACCACAGGCAGGTTGTCACCCGGCAGAAGTTTAGCTAAGGCAGCTTGAGGCAGCATCACGAGTCAGGAAATGGAAGGAGAAGTGGCTGACATCAGTGACAACTGATGCTGTAGAGCCTGTTACAGCCACGGTATCTTGTGTTTGACCCTTTTAACAAATGCTTCTTGCCCTTGAAAGCCCCAGAAGGGTCCATTGTGTCTCCCTAGTTAAAGCTCTGCCTGGTTTTAACTCTTTTTCTAAGCGCTGCCTGTTTCTGGATCGCAGTTAGCAAAGCACAAACATTAGCTGTGCCTTCATTGCTTTCCTAATGTAAAAGTTGCACGGGCACAGGAGTGTTTTTAGCAACTCGAATTCTTCTGAACCTGCTGCCAGGCAGTTGCAGTCACATATAATTGGATTTTGCTACAGGTTTCTCTGGATAAGGGTGACAGAAAAGACAGAGATTTGCAAGAGGACCTGTGGTTTGAACTTTCGAGCGAGGCTCTTTGTAACTGGATGATGTTTGTGCGCCCAGCTCAAAACCATCTCGAGCAGAACCTGGTAGCCTATCAGTACGGCCACCACATTTATTACACAACCATTAAAAACGTGGAGCCCAAGCAGGAACTCAAGGTATGGCTTTGCTTGTCTTTCCTGACTCATTTTTTCTGCTGATGAAATCAAATCTTAAGGAGTTGCTACCTAACGAGCGCATCTCCAAGTGCCAGAAGTGATGGCTGTAAATAGTTTTTGGGTGTCTTTCTTTTTTTTTATTCTGATAAAGCCCTTGATGGCCTGAATCAAATGTCACTGAAGTCAGTGAGTAGTTAGCCACTGACTTAAGGATTTTAAATGAGCTTTAGCTCAGGTATAAAATGAGGAAGTGGAAAATTGACCATGTAAATGCTTGATCTGTTGCTGTCATGCTTTTCCCTCCTTATATTTTGCTGATGCAATCTGAGTTTTATTGCAGCAGTCTTATTCTTTGTAGTTCTGGATGCCCTTTCCAGTTAGTCCTGTGTGCCCTTGCCTTGTTTTCTGGTGCCTTAAGTGAATATGGTCTCTCCTTTTACCTGGTTTTCCTGGAACTTTGGAAACTTTACACATGAAAAATGATAAAGGATTTTGTGACTTCCCTGTGAGTTACATTTTGTTCCCTCTCAAAATGTATCGATTACTTTGAGCTCAAAGCAGCGTGGCTGGCTGAGATTGGCCTTTTGTTTTCAACACCTTTGGGGGAATTGGAGGTAACCAAAAAAAAAAACTTTGATCCCAGGAAATCGTTTGTTCCTCTTCAAATCTTTTCTTGCAGAAGAATTTCAACTCAGTTTTAAACACACTGAGCTAAACCTGGGCAAAACTGGCTTATGGGCACCTTGCTGATTTTTAAGAGTAGGATTCTTTTTGATTTCTCCAAAAATCAATCCTTAATTTGTTTAAGCTGAGTCACTGGAAACACTAATCCATTTTAAGTGTATCCACATATCAGTTTCTCTATCAATTTGATATCAGGCTTTAATTCAATCTCTACAGACCTGCCTGTCGAAGCACTGATTTTCTTGCTGTGTGTTGGGTGGCATCTTTTGGGGTAAAATTGGTTTGATAATTGAAAGTGAATTACCTAAGCTCTGTAGTATGTTTTCCTCCCCCCTCAAGGGAGGAGGAATATAAATTTTGTTCCAAGATTGATCTAGGAGGAGCAGTCAATTAAAGTCCAGAGAGTCTCTGCTGCATGGCAGGTGAGAAAACCAGAAGCTCCAGAAGCTTTCTTCTTTGTCCTGCTAGTGAGGTTCCTGTGAAGGAAGACTCACCTACTAGTGAGTCTCTGAAGGAGTTAGAAATGCCACTCACCACTGCTGTGAAAATGCCTGCTACAAGTTGAAACTTGCCCAGATTTTTCATGCTGGCAATCTGTTCATGCCTTCTTTAAGAAATCTCTTCTAATAATGGAACCTTTTTAATCAAACCTGAAGATAAAATGAGAAATGATGCAGGAATTCTCAGCATAAACATGAGCATCTGATCTCAGGCTCTAGTCTTTTGTCTTTCTGCTTCCTGTGGTGTTCTTTACTGAAGGCTGCTGAAATCCCTCCTATAAGGCAAGCGGGTCTGTCACGCTGCAGCCTGGCAGGTCTTTGTTTTGGGACTGCATTGCTCCAATCCTTCAGCAGTTTGGAAACTTTTGAAATGAGTCTCTGTGGATGGTGCTGCCTATTGTCTGTGTAAAGGAGGAAAGAAGTGGGAATGCCCCTGAGTTAACAACTTTTCCTCTTGGTACAGCAAGTAACAGCACTCTGCTGACATCCATCCTGTTACAATTGTACGGTTGGGTCTGAAGAGATTCATCTTATTTCCTTTCAAGCTCCTGGTAGCCATGTGTGAGATTAACATTCATATTAGAAGGCTATACCTTAAAATTAAATGGATATGCTTTCTGAGCAAAGCTCTTTCATTCCTCACTGGGGGCAGATTGATCTCAACAGGCTGTAGTATTGAGGATGAAAAGAGCAATAAGAGTTAGTGGCTGAGGCGAGCGAAGGAAATGTATTGCTTAAAACCCAGTCTCAAGTGAATTCACTTTAGTTCTGGTTCTAGTTAAGTGTTCTGTTGTCTTGTTTTCCTACCACAGGTGTGGTACGCTGCCTCTTACGCAGAGTTTGTCAACCAGAAGATCCATGACATATCTGAGGAGGAAAGGAAGGGTAACTTGGGCTCTTCTGCTCTCTGTTTTTACCGTGTGCTGGCTGGGTGGTGTATTTCTTTGTTTCAAGCAGCTGGCCTGTATAGTGCTCCCAAATTTCTGCTAGGTTTAAGAGAAGTTAAACCAGGTCTAGTTTTGTCTTATTGGGCCTTATTTCTACAAACTCTTCTCATGCTAATATTACAATAATTTAACCTTTTGCCTCAGTTTCTGGGAAGCATTAGGCTGCTGCTGGAAAGAGGTATGTTTCCGTACTCCGTGTCTGATGTGGAGTCTGTGTCATAAACAGATGTGCTACTGCTTTGGATTGAGAAATTTCTCTTGACCTCCCCTAATTTACACCAGAGACACAATCCTGTAGGTGCCATAAAGGGTAACTTTCAAATTCTCCCTGAATTTTCAGCAGCACGTATTGTCCCCAGTGACCTTTTTGTCTTTCTGTGATGAGCTGTAGTCATCTCACAGTGCAGAGGGGATAAAAGCAAAGCTAAATGGAGCAGCGCTGGGTATTTCTGCAGCCTGTCAAACCTTCAGGGGAGAAATATGTCCCACAGAGGACAGAAAGGCTTGGAGGGGCGGGGGTGTGGAATATGAGGCACTTAATTAGTGGTGACTGAAATGCTGTTATTGACATTTCCAATTGAACGTAGTTCTCAGAGAGCAAGAGAAGAACTGGCCGTGTTACGAGTGCAATCGTCGTTTCATGAGCTCGGAGCAACTCCAGCAGCACCTCAACTCCCATGATGAGAAGCTGGACTTCTTCAGCAGGTACTGAAAGCTTTAGTTTTGTCCCTGTGTCACTGTAGTGCTTCCTCAAACCTGCAGAAAGAAGGGTCTTTGCCCTACAGATCTTACTGACCAACTCAGGTACCCGTAGGAGTTAATGGCTCGGTACCAGGAGGTAAGAATATGGCACCAGGAAGCTGGTTGGTGTAAGAAGCTATCCGAAGTAGCTTGAGGGAAATAAATACCCCATTGAAACTGGTGAGACTTTTTTTGGTTGGTTTGCTTTTGGGTTTTTTTTCCCAATGAGTTAGGAGTTGCAATATTTCAGTACCACAACATTGAAATAGCGATGCTTCTCAGATGTAAGCAGATGCAGAGCTTGGAGAAGAAAGCTTCAAGTGCTTTGGTTCCTCACGGGGCTGGCCAGATAGTTTTTCCTGACCCATTAAAAGCTGAATCTACAAACCTCCACCAAGAGAGCAAAAGACATCAGTGCCTTTTTCCTGAAACGTAGCCAAGTGGCTGCATTTTGTTTTGCTGTTTGGTTTTGGTTGTGGATTTTTGATTTGTTGTTTTGTTTGGGGTTTTTTTTTGTCACTGAAAATGGTTCCCTTCAGTTTACTGCCTGACATCAATGGCCAACTGCCTTTTTTTGGGAGGGGTGTTTTGGCTTCATGTCTTAAATTGGTTTCCTTATGCACTTGTTCCATCTAGCTGAAAATACTTCCCAGCACACTGTACACTGGGGTGTTGGAAGTAGGAGAGTTGCCATGGCAGAGGACTTGCTAGAAGCCAATAGTCCTCTCAGTCCCACGATTATTGAAATAAATTTGAATGTGTTCTGGACTTGGATTTCTCCCAGAGCACAAAACAAATAGATACCAGCCAGCACCCTGACTTTTTTTTTTTCCCTCCTTCTACCAGAATTTCTTCAGGTTTTATTATTCACTGCAGGCCATTGTTACTCAGTTGACTGGGTGAATGATGATGCTGAGAAGGCGTACGAGCAGCGGAGGTTCCAAATCCATCTTTTTGGGGTGGTTTTTTTTTTTTTGCTGTCTCTAACCTGGAACACTCTGTATTCTGCAGAACCAGAGGCCGAGGTCGTGGGCGAGGAAAGAGGAGGTTTGGACCAGGCAGGCGCCCGGGCCGCCCTCCCAAATTCATGCGTATGGAAGTAACCAGTGAAAATGGGGAAAAGGGTGAAGAAGGGACACAGGTATATTTGTGGGGATGGAGAGTAGGGGGGAAATTTGTTTGAGGTGTCAACTCTTGACTAAAGCAATTTGAGGCGTCAGCGCGAAATGAGGGTGTGCTTTGGGCTTATAGCCAACTGGTTCTTGGTTTCCTAGCTGTGCTGCTCTGCCAGGGGAGGAGCACACTGCTTGCCTTCCATAAAAACTGTAAAATCATTTGCATTTCTACAGCAACTTCCATCCCCAAGCACTTAGCAGGGAGAGAGGTTTATTGCAGCAGTTTAGCAGCATCGCAAAAGTAATTTAGACAGTAAAACTGTAATGGGGAATTTAGGTTCCTGTTTGTCCTTTCTGGAAGGAGAGGTCAGAGCCTGCTCTTGCAACTGTTGCTGGTGGAATTAAATCAGTTGGAGCTGTGGTTCTTTACGATGCTTTAATATTAACAAAAAGAGCCTCCTGGAGACTGCAGATTGTCCTTTTGCTTGTGGCTCTTGGTCGTGTTCTGCAGGGACCTGGTATGATGCATTTAAGTGAACTGCTCAATTCTGCTGATTGTGCTTAGGTGACCACCAAGTCCTTTTCTGAAAGGTGTCAAAAGGGATCAGTGGCTCTCTAAACGTTGCATTAAGCGCGGACAGTTGTGAGATGACTCTGGCCAAGCTGATGTGACACGAGCCAGCTCTGTTTGGACAAGTAGGCACAATGCTGTCCCCAAACTCTTCTCTCTGGAGAGACAGGGCTCACTGGGCACAGCCCCACGCCAACGGATCTGAATGGCCTCTGGGCTGGAGGTGGCTCCCATCCTGCCAGCTTGGAGCGTGGCCCAGAGCAAGCTCATGTGTGTCTATACAGCTGAGCAGGGCTGTGGTTTTGTCCCCAGCCTTTGGAGGTCTGCCTGCCTCCCTAATGACTAGGCATGAGTTTAGCTGCCAGAGAACTTGAGACTCAGGCTTTGTGAGCACAGCTTAGTGTCGGCAAGTGTGGGAATTTGCCACCTAGACCAGGACTGGACGTTTGGCTGGAATATTGCTCTGTTAACTGTCTCTACCTGGTAAGCATTTGTGGTTTAGAACAGCCACACTCCTGAGAGCACCTCCCTGGTTTGCTCCTTGCTGTTGTGCTTTGACACTGATAGACTCCTGGTGCTCTGTTTCCTAACTCGTGCTTTTAAGTTCCCTTAGTTGCATTAAGTGACGTCAAGGGTATATATATTTTTGGGTTTTTTTTCTTGTAACAGAAGAGGATTCCATCCCAGAGGAGTTACTGGAACTTACATGGAAAGAATGTAGATTTTTGGCATGTGCTGCCTGCTCCCTTTTCTTTTATGCTAATGCAAAAAAAAAAAAAGAGGAGGAAAAGAGCTTTGTGTGATAAATAAGTGATGTATGCAGCTGGGTAGCTGAGAGTATGCAGAGCATGGAAACCAGATAGCAAAGCACACCCTGTGCAGTGTAATCAGCTCGTTTGTCACACTCCAGTTAGCTTGTTAGAAAGGGGAAGACCCAGCGTAACACATGATAACGTCTCCAAGTGACAACTGTTTCAAGAAGACAGGAATTTTCTTCCCCTGGTCTGTGCCAGTCACTTTGGTGACTCACAGGTTGGCCCAAGTCATATTTTGGGTAAACCAGTAATGGTTTTGGGTGCAGAAGAACTTGGCTGGGTTATTTGGATTGTCTGAGTTGGATTTGATGCCCCGGAGTCGCCTGCCTACAGCGTTTCTCCCCTGGTGTTGAGTTGTTGCTGTAGGTGGAGGTGATCTGAGAGTATCCGTGGGACGCAGCAGGGAAGGGTTAGAGTAGCTGCTTTTTCTTTATAGCTTGTGATGAAACACGTAGAAATCTTGTTGTCTGCTGAGTGTTATCAAAGCATTTTTCAGTGGGTGGGGGGAATAATCACCGGTTGTATGATTTGCGATTTCAGGACTTGCTGCATTTTTCCAGCAAGGGGCAGTTTGATGAGGCCGGACAAGGCGCGCTGAACGGGTTGGAGCAGCAGGAACAGACTCCAGTGCCACCAGAGACGCAGTCGGCACTGGAGCAGCAGCAGCAGCAGCAGCAGCCAGAAAACCACCCGCTCCAAATCCAGCCGCAGCACGATGAGAGCACGGTGCCTACGCAGAGCACCATGACAGCAGATGACATGAGGCGAGCCAAGCGTATCAGGGTAAGCCAAGAGGACGGTGGATCCCCTCTCCTCTCACCCTCTCCGTTCGCTCCGACCTGCCAGGACCAGCTGGGCTCTTTCTCTCGCTGTCCCATCCGTTGCCAAATCCCAAATGAAAACATCTCGTTCCTAGCAGTTTCCTTTGCGCTGAGGAGAAGACGGATCTCACAGTAGAGAACGAGTATCTCAGGAGATGGTAGTGAGAACTGGTCACCAATTGGAGCTGATTCAATTCCAGCACGGTGATTCTTTCATGGAATCACAGCCTATCCAAGCTGGCAAGCAGGAGGGTTTCAGACAGCCGGCTGAATCATGGTGCTGTGGCACAGACTAAGGACTTGCTCGCAGCACCATCTGTGTCTCTCACAACTCCAAAGTTGCCAAAAAGGAACCGTGACCTCGCTTTAGATCCACTTAGTGGATGATGATGATGATATTTAGTGATAAAATCCTTTCTTGGGGTAGAAAAACCTGCCTGTCTGTAGGATTAAAACCTGTGCAAAGAGCTTTGTGTACTGACAGCAAACACTTTGAGCCTGAGCTTTGTGTCGGCCGGGTGAGCTGTGCTTTTATTTTTTTTCCCCCCTCTGCTATGTGTGGGAGGGAAATGAGTCAAGCAAATCATCCTTCAAGCTGTGTAACTGTGAGATTGGTTTATTTAGCCTGAAATCTTTTTCTTTTCCTTCCATGTGTAAAATTGTGATTACAGAAAGGAACAGCTGCAATTGGGGTAAGGCTTCAGTTTTAGAGGATGAGAAAGGATTAGCAAAGGGTTGAGTAACTGCTCCGTATAGGAAGCTGTTGAGCCACCTTTTGCTCTCGGGTCGTAGCAATATACGTGCGAGAGCAGTGGTGGTGTTACACCATAAAGGCAGCAGAGTATCTTGAGGGAAGAATTTGGCTCGGGCACGTTAAGACTGCGGGATTTTTAACCGTATAAAACTCTCGTGCTCTCTGAACGACAAGTTTCTACCAGTAATTTGATTTCTCGTATGTCAAAAGCTTGGGGGATTTGTAGTGAATGTATTGAAAGGTGGATAACAAAGTACCAAGACAGGTGCTGGGTTTTTGATGGTAAAAAACCATGAGTATTTACTGCTTACAATGTGCCACAACTTCCTCGCTAGGAAGTTGAGGTCTGAGTGTGATGGAAAGACAAAAGTGTCTCCTGTTTGCCTTGAACTTTTGAACCCAAGATGTGAACTTAAGATCTTCTTAAACAGTAAATCTGGGAAGAAAGGGACAGAAATTCTGCAGTTACTACTTTGTCTTGCCATTTAGCTTTTGTTCCCTGCAAATTCATCGCAACCAGATGCCAACTAAGAGGAGTGCAGTGGTGGTTTAGCCCTCGGCGAGGTGTTTGCATCTCCCTAACTTCCCATAAACCTGGCAGCTCGTGTTCAGCAGAGTCCTGGAGATATTTCAAGATAGGAGCAGTGGCAGAATGGCAGATGGATGGCTGCGGAGCACTTCTCCATGTTGCATCAGGCTGTGAGCAATGAGAGCTTCGGATAAAATAATGCTTGCTAGTTTTAAGCACAGAAAAAATCCCAGCAAGCTCCAGCACCCTTGGAGCACTCACTCGATTCAGCTACTCACGGGCACCTTCTTATGCACTGAAAATCACAAGCCAACGTTTGCTGTTATGATGTGGAGTTACATCATCCACTTCCAAAGAACAGGCAGAAAAATCTTGTTTTCTGATTGTGATCTGGAGACCCCTGTAGTTCTAGTTCTTCCTTATTACTCACAGAGGATTTAATGTTCAAAACCAAGAGTCCTTTGTGAATTGCTTCAACTCTTGGAAGGTTTAAGGCAGCGACGCTCTGCGAGCGTTCTCATTCGAGCTGGAAGCGCTGATCTCTGGTGCCAGGGGGTTCAAGTCTTGATAGGATCAGTTCATGTTTCAGCATCTGCTTTACAGCCCGTGGAGTTTCCTTGGAGATCAGACCTTAAATACGGCAGTCGTGGCCTTAGTATTGGAAAGAGAGACACCCACCCTTCAAGGTACTCTTCCAACAAACTAAAGGAACGTTGTGGTCTGCAGCCAGAATGAATGTTTGGTTTTAATTCAGTTCTGGGCAGGGTCCAGAGTGTCTATGGGCCTGTCCTAGAAACATCTGCATTTCTAAATTGCCTTTTTGGGTTTTTTTACATACAGACCTGATTCTGAGATGTCTTTTGTGTAGGTGACTGCTGTTCCCAGATGGAGGAACTGGCAGGGATAGGGATATGATTTGGAAAGCGCAGTCACCCTGAAAGAAATGCAGCCAGTTGTATAACACAGAGTGCAAACAGTAAAATGAGCCTTTAATAAAAAAAAAAAACCAAATCCCTACTCCTTAACTTTTTCACTCTTCTAATCTTTGCCCTGTTGTCATCCTGCCTTAATTATTCCCTTCTGCCAAAACCATTTCATTCTCCCCGTGTCTCTGCCGTGCGCATTACATCGTTAGTAATCAACTCGGAAAACATGAAAGGTCACAAAACACCTTCAGGAGTATTTGTGGGTTTTATCTTGGCCCTTTAACTCCCCTTGGGATGTTATTAACTACAAGGTAAACCTTGAAGATCTGCTTAGTATTTCTTGGGGGAAAACACCTCAAAGGAGTTTGGCCTGAGTAAAGGCTAAACTCCGGCTAGAAGAACTGGCCCTCCTGGTGACCTGCAGAAGTCAAGGCTTCTGTTTTCAAGTCCACTGCATAACATAAGTATTTTTCTCTCCCTCAATGCTGCCTGCTCAGCTGGAGCTGCAGGTAGGTTTGTTGTTTTTCGTTGGGTTTTTGCTGTATCTGATTGAGTGGTACATAACCACGTTGCCTTCAGTGTTGTTTTTGTCCAGCTTCTGTTGAGTGTTTCTTGACTGACCCCTGTAAATTGTCACATTTGTTCTTCTTCAAGCAACCAATGTCCAGAACTGTTATCTGAATAACAATTTGCATTCTTCTAGGGTTGGGTTTTTTTTCATACTAATTAATGGCAAATTTAAGGTGAACATTATAGGGTGAAATAGTAGAGTATTTTTTTGTTTGCACCGGATGGATGTTATCAGTTAATGAGACAACACTTAGTGCTCTTTTTCTGTTTTTATAGTTGGTAGCTTATCTAACCAAAGAGCAGTAAAACATTTCACCCTTCTAGAGCCTTCCACTAAGATTTACACCCTGTAGAAGTCTGGCCTGCTAACTTACCAGTCAAATCACAGTGATCACATGGCAAAGTACAGCACTAGTGGAGCGAAGGACTCGAAGTGCAGCTTTTTGGGTTTATTAGCACACCCCTGGAGTTACAAGGGAAATTCTACTTCTGGCTCCAAGCAACACATGAATTTTTACACAGCACTCATCTATCTTTCCAACTCCTGGTGTGATTTACAACAGATCTATTTCCCGTTGTCTCCACTTCCCTTCTAAAATGGAGGCTGGAAATGATGACAATTCATGGGAAGGCTCATTTGGGGCTCCTGTGTTAAAATGTTAGCTGCTTTTTTGTTTTTTTAATAGCAAACCAGTTTCTCTCCTGTTCCTTTTTCTGCAGTGAAAGTATAGGCTTCCCTCTACAGTTCAGACGGTGAAAAGGATCATTCAGATTCACAGGTTTCATCTCTAGCACAGCATTTTGCAGCATTCCTAGGCTGTTCCCTCATTCCAGTGGGATTGCTCCTGTCAGCTGTTGGCACAGACATCAGGGACACAGCAAATGCCAGCCCAGGCGTTCCCACAAGAAAAGGAGCGAGGAAATCAGGGGAAAAAAAAAAAAAAATCTGTCTGCAGAGGTCTTGAACGTGTCTCATGAATGATGTAATGCTGAACGTGTGTAAACAGGTGCCAGCACTCTTCTAGTGCTGTTTCTCTGTCATGGTGTAGATTCTGTGTGTAACATCTGAAAAGAGAGGAAATCTTCCTCTTGATTTAGCACCAGTGCGTTCGTCTTCCATCTTCCTTTATTTTCAGGCTCTAACACGTGATACGAGCGAAATGACAAAAGCAGATTGCTCACGAGTTCTTCCCTGTGGCTTGTCAACCTGCCATTCTGCCCTTGCTGCCACATTTTGAAACTCCATTCTTCTTGATGATAAGAAAAACAGTTAGGCCAGCACCTCTTGAACATGTGTGTTCCCCCAGAAGTTTTCCAGGCCATGCCAAACCGCCGCTGCACATCTCTGTGGTGATCTTTGATGGAGAAGCTGATTTTGTAAAGGGCTGTGGAATTTCATAAGCCCTGCCCCTGCGGGAAAGCTCTTTGTGTGGTGGCTGAATTTGTGACCCAGTTCCCCCCCCCCCCAAATCAGCTGGAATTACAGCTTTTTGTCAGGCCTAGGTCCGTATTTCAGTTTTGTTTTACTAAAAAATGGCATGCTAAAGACAAAAGTTAACTAAATCGTCAGAAAACAGGGGCTGGAGGGGAAAATCCTGCGTTGTGTTCTCCTAACTCAGTGTGTAACTGCAGGTGTATCTCAGTTTCCACCTGTTGCAGCCTCCCTTTCTGGGAGGAGAATATCTCTAGGATAGGGCAGCGTCTCTTAACGGAGGGAGCGTCTCCAACGCAAAAGCCTTTTGCGTCGTTTCGGTTCACTGATGATCTGGTAGATTTTCATCTGGAAACCATTTGGCCGTGGAATCTAACCCTAGAAGCTAAGGGTCTCTTCGTTTCTTTCAGAATGCAGCTCTTCAGCACCTCTTCATCCGGAAATCCTTCCGCCCCTTCAAATGCCTCCAGTGTGGGAAGGCCTTCCGCGAGAAGGACAAACTGGACCAGCACTTGCGCTTTCACGGCCGGGAAGGGAACTGCCCTTTGACTTGTGACATCTGCAACAAAGGTTTCATCAACAGCGGTGCCCTCGAGAGCCACATGAAGTTCCACATGGACCAGAAAACTTACTCCTGCATTTTCTGCCCCGAGTCCTTCGACCGCTTGGATCTGCTGAAAGATCACGTGGCCATCCACGTGAACGATGGCTATTTCACCTGCCCCACCTGCAAAAAACGCTTTCCAGACTTTATCCAGGTGAGAAGTCCTACTGATTTGAAGCACTGATTCTTGCAAGGGCTCCACTGATGCGTTTTCTTGTGGGTTTTTTTAGTACTGTTCCTCTGTAGTGCTGCACATCTGTTCATTCTCACAAAATAAAGGGGACCGTGTCAGTCAGAAATTAAAGAGGAAGAGTGACCAAGTGTTGCCAGATGCTGGCAGAGCACTGAAGTGCCCTAAAAGCACTGAATCCTCAGTGGTGGTACTGCAGTCTGGCATGAGAAGGTGGTGTACTGTGGGAGGGGCAGTCCCTTGTTGCCCCAAAATGCCTAAAGCAGGGGTCCTGACTGCTGTAGGTCAGTACAGATCCATGGCTCAAAAAGGAATCATCTTTTGCTTTATGCAACTTGAACACACCTTAGCCTTTTTTGGTTCCAAATTTTAACACCAAAGAAGCTGTGGTTTCACATCTTTAATCCCTGTCTTTGTCAGGCTAATTCACTTGTGTACCTGACAGAAATGCCAGAACACACCAGGATACTCTCCTTCCTGACTTCTCCCTGGCCTTGAGCTGGGTGCTGTCTTCTCCTTCCCTGCACTCTGCTTAGAGGAGGTTAAGGATGTTATTTCAACGTTCAGTGAGAAAAAACTGAGGTGTACCAGGCACATCTTCATTATCCTTCCTTAGGACAAAGAGATTGATATATCTTGCCGAGCTGCCTGACTTAAACTGGGTTTCTACATTTCAATTTCAGTTTAAGTAATAGGAACGGATAGACTATCCAATAGGCTAAAGAGGAAAGGATGGGGAAAAGTGATTTACTAATATAATTCCATCCTGAAAAAAAAACCCAAAACCTTTATCTTCTCTAAATGCTGAACAAGGAAAAATGTTGATGATTCAGAAAAGCTGTACTGCAGGCTAATTCCTCATAAACTTGCCCGTGAAACTCTTGAAGTCAGAAGATCCTACTTTGGTTTGGTTTTTGGGGCTGGGTTTTTTTAGAATTAAATTATTTTTTTTTCATTTGGTGCTCTGTGAAAAATGAAGTCACCATCAATTGCTGCCTACTTCAATACGTGGAACAGATAAAGATACCAAGTTTCTCCCCATGTGATCAATATGAGAAGATGGTAAAGATTTATTCAGAGATCCATTTTTTTGAGTAGTGCTTGGATTTCAAATGTCAGATGTCATTAGTTACTTTATTGGAAACCAGAAACTTGAAGAGCTCAAGAATAGTCCCAAAGTATGCAAAAGTAACTGTTCCATTCAGGAACAGCACACAAATGCTTTGCTGTCCAAGTCTTTGGCAGTTGTAATTGCAAGCTCATTCTCTCTGGGAGGAATTAGTCCCTGCATTTAGATTTCTCAGGTAAAGATAATGAACCTCAGATGAAGGTGTTAAAGATGAGTCGGTAAAACTGGTAAGTCATGGTTTTTTGCTGCCCATTAAGTGCCCAACTGTGCAGTAGCTGATGCCTTCAACAGTCTTGAGGAAATCAAATCATCCATCCAGATTCATAATAAAAAAATTGTCTGGCTTTATAGAAACTCTTGCCAAGTTATCAACTGTTCTGATAAAACACTTTTTAAACCAAAGCAGAATTAGACAACTCTTAAAACCTTTTTCCCTTTTCTTTTCACGAGGAGTTTCCTGTGCAGTTTCACCATGCACTCCTCTCCTTTTTAAGATAAAATCCTTTTTTTTTTTCCTGTAATCTGCAACTCTAGGTCAAGAAACACGTTCGCAGCTTCCATTCAGAAAAGATTTACCAGTGTACAGAGTGTGACAAGGCTTTCTGCCGTCCCGACAAGCTGCGGCTCCATATGTTGCGGCACTCGGACCGCAAGGACTTCCTGTGCTCCACGTGTGGCAAGCAGTTCAAGGTAGGGTGGCTCTTGACTGCATCATCCTTGATACAGGTGGAGAAATGGATGCTGAGGGACTGGATATTTTGGGGTGAAGAAGCTCGTTCTAGACAGTGCGTGTCCAGAAAGGCTAGACTGCACCTGGACAGTAGGTTCAGTACCATTGGAGGACAGGAGAACCTCCTCACTTCAGTGTTATTTGATGTGATTTTTTCAAGCCATACAGAATTGTGTCCTAATATTTTAGATAAATCCAAAGAAAAGCCAGAGTGGAGGGGTTCATTCTCATGGAGGCTGCTGAATAAAGCATTAGTTTGACTCCTGCTTTTGTGACTGAGCAACCTCAGCTTGGTTTGAAGAATAAACATGAACCCAGAGGGTTCCTGCTGAGCTGTCCGACGCTGAGCGTGCGGCTGTATCTCACAGCAGCACTGGAGAGGAGAAGCCAAGGAGAGATCTCTCAACAACTTCACGATGTGACGAGGCAGTGAGTAGTGCTGATGTCCTCTCCCCCTATTGCTCTTCCCCTAGAGGAAAGACAAGCTGCGAGAGCACATGCAGAGGATGCACAACCCAGAGAGGGAGGCCAAGAAAGCCGACCGAATCAGCCGCTCGAAAACCTTCAAGCCTCGGATAGCATCCACGGACTACGAAAGCTTCATGTTCAAGTGCCGGCTCTGTATGATGGGCTTCCGCAGGAGGGGGATGTTGGTGAGTGTCTCCCTGCTCTAGCTTCTCTTACAGCTTCTCTTACAACTTCTCGACTCAGTTTTAATGAAGAGTTAAGGAAGAAAGTTAGAATTCCACTGGCTGGAACAGAAGGATGCTGCGACACCAGGAGAATGCTATGGCTGAGTTGAGGTGGTTTTGAGTTGAGCTCTCTCTTCTTTTAAACTCTTATCTCTTCATAAAATCTGTGCCTTTGTGTAGTTCATTGCCTGTGTTGTGTGTCTGGTTGTCACTAAGTAATGCTGATGGATGTCTAATGGATGATTACAGTGCCTAGTTCAGCCTTACTGCCTGCCTCATCTTCCTGTCTTTCCTATATTTTGGTTTCCCTCTCTTCTTGTGGGGCCTCTCCTGGCCATTCCCTGTCACTGCCGCTGTCTGAAGGGTGTTCTGCAGCAAAAGATCTTACTTGCAGATATTTCATGAGGGTTCTGCTAACAAAGGCTTCCCTGGGTAGAAGCCCTTTACAAGAGAGTTCTGGCAAACTCTTGTACCCCTTCCCATCTGAATTTGCAAACGAGATCCAGCAAGACCATGTTTACCTTCAGCAGCTGACTGCAGATGTGCAGCAGCAAATGCTTCCGGTGCATCACTGCAGGTTTGGTTTGGCTCTTTGCCATGTCTAGGAGAAGCAGCAGTTGGCTTGGCTTCCAGCTGTAATACTCTCTCTTGTTCTCTTTCTTTCTCCTAAGGTGAATCATTTATCAAAGAGACATCCAGACATGAAAATAGAGGAGGTGCCAGAGCTCACGTTACCCATCATCAAACCCAACCGAGATTACTTCTGTCAGTACTGTGATAAGGTATGTAAGGAAGTCACCCCTCGGAGGGTTAGCTCAGTCCTAGACCCTGTATGCAACCCATTTATCTCTGTATGGAAACATCTGGCAGGGTTTATAGCTTTTTTCTTGTGGTGCTCCCCAGCAACATTCCTGCAGTGCTGTCAAAAAATATGAAATAAAAATAGGGTGAAATGGAAAACTTAAAAACTGTGATCCAGCAAACAGTTGCTCACCCCTCAGTCCTGTGTCACTTTGTGCAACCCTGGTCTAAGCATCCTATCTGCCTATAATTCCTGAACACAAATTTCTCTTGGTTTCTCTAGGAGCAAGTCTAACTTTTAGAAGTTTCTTACTTCTAAAAGTACGTCTCTAACCCCTTTTATTGTAAGCTGCTTACTTAGTCACGTGCCAGTAATTCCCAGTGTTCAGTGGAGCCTGAAGCTGCTTCTGCATTGCCTTTGGGCTCCTGTTCTTATTCCTTGGCCTTTGCTTTCTATGCACGGGGGCCTTTATTTACCAGAGAGTGTATTTTGACTGTCCTCAGTCCACTCTTCTGTGATGCCCCCTTCCTTTTGTTTAAAGGGGGATGGAGGGGAATGGCTAAATGCCAGGACAGAATACCAGGATTACACCCCGTTCATGCCAAACCTTTACCCTGCAGGTGTACAAGAGTGCCAGCAAACGCAAAGCACACATCCTGAAGAACCATCCTGGTGCTGAGTTACCTCCGAGCATCCGGAAGCTGCGCCCCGCGGGCCCGGGCGAGCCAGATCCCATGCTGAGCACCCACACTCAGCTGACAGGCACTATAGCCACCCCTCCAGTCTGCTGTCCTCACTGTTCCAAGCAGTACAGCAGTAAGGTACGGAGGTTGTCTCGTACCTTCAGAAGACAGAACCTCTCCGGTGATGTGGTTTTGGGTTTGGGTTTTTTTGGTCTGTGTGTGTCATCTGTCAGTCTGCAAGCTGAGCTCTTTTATTCTGAGTCAGTGCTGGTTTCATGCTGTGTGCTGATGATACAGACCTGCTCCTTTTATGGCCGAAAGGTTCCCTAAATAGAGGGCATGAGCTTGAAAGAAGAAATGGAAAGGTTATCAGAGTGAGGACACAAACAGAAGAGCCTGGGAACAGCTCACCGACAGTGCCAATGGAGAGAAGTAGGGAAACAAAATGCAGAGAAGGTGACCTCTGGAAAAGGTCCCCAAAATATTTGGCTGTGTTGGGGTAAAAACCTTATGGGGTGTGATGTTTGGGGCAATATTTCAGTATCAGCTCTAACCAGCGGCAACTTTGTGATTCCTTTTTTCTCCTTGCTGCACAGAGCATCCCATAGTGTGAATCTTGATGGGACCATACTGAGGGGAAACCTACGATGTGTAGGCCGTAGGGCTCTTTGATTTCAGGTGGCCTACAGCAGAGTTACTGATCATCCTCCTGATGCTCTGTTGTCACCCCTCTGCAGACCAAGATGGTACAGCACATTCGCAAGAAGCACCCGGAGTTTGCTCAGCTCCCTAACGCGATCCACGCTCCGCTGGCGACAGCTGTCATCAGTTCCACCCCTGCTGTTCTAACCACTGACAGCACCACTGGAGAGACTGTTGTGGTAAGAACTCGGGCCAGCAGTGGGGAAACAAACGGAACAGAAGCTCTCTGGTGTAGTAGTCTTGGTGTTTATTTGGCAGGCGTCGTTTTTAAAGCGTCTGTTAGGACATGATTTGAACTCGCTTCCGTTCCCCGATCCACGTGGTAGGTTTTGCTCTGCCAGGAATTACATATTTCATTCTAGAGGTCTATGGATTTGGTCTCTTTTTCCCAAACCTCCAGTGCCTGATCTCTCCACTGTTAATACAGAAGTGAAAGCTGAAAGTAGAAAATCATTCTTGTGTCCTTTAGTGGTGCTGGGATGCTGCATAGCTTTAAAAATCTTATTAACCCCAGTTTAAATCTTTCTATTTGAAGACTGAAACTGGATAAAAGACTTTGCTTGAAAATGGGCAGATTCAACCAGGATGCTTCATAAACCTGCTCTGTTAAGTGCTAAATGTCTTTACATGCTTTAGATATACAGTTGTCAAAAAAAGTTATCACCTGGCAGGTGAGGATTAAAGGTGAGAAGCGGTTTTTGATTTGGAAAACTAAGTCAGCTCTTTACCAGTGCAGGATTTTTGTTGTTTAGTAGAATACTGGGAAGTCAGGAGAATAAAATAATTAATTTATATTGTACATTAAGTTAGTGCTGGTCCTGACCAGCGTTTTAAACAGAAGAGAGCAATCCTAGTGGGTGATCCCTGGTGCTTTCTTACAACATCATCTTTTTAAGCTCCTGTAAATAAATGGTGATGTAAGGGCAGACAAAAGATCTACAGCCCTGCAAAAGTATTCAGTCCAGTAGACAATATGTGATGATGGTCCTTATCTCTCTACCTGCTCAGACAACAGATTTGCTGACACAGGCGATGACAGAGATATCCCAGACCCTCACAACGGACTATCGAACTCCCCAGGGGGATTACCAGCGAATCCAGTATATCCCAGTGTCTCAATCCACAACTGGCTTGCAGCAGCCTCAGCACATACAGCTGCAGGTTGTTCAAGTGGCTCAGGTGAGTGACTTATCAGGGGATTTGATGTGCTTTTTCGATCCTCTCCACGTCAAGCCTGTGCCTTCTTAGGGCTGTAGTGCTCAAAATTTTGTTAGAGCAGTGAAGTGATTCAGGGTTGGGGTTTTTTTACAGTTAAATTGACTGATAATGCAGAGGGTTCCTGTTGTAATCATTGTGTACTGGGCATAAATAGTCCTCCCAGTCTGGGTCAGCTTGCTGGAGACATAACAACACAGTCCTAACTTCGTTCTACCCATCTGGGCACCTCAAGTCTGCTCTAGGAAGGTTTTCCAGCAACTGGAAAAGTGGGTCAGTGGGTGACCTGTTTTTGCAGTCAAAGACTGATTTGTACTTCCCTGTTCTCAGTGAGGCAGAGCCAAAATTTGGAAGTGGAGGAAAAAAAAGTGCCTGCTTTTTCCTTTCATATCATCTATTAGAATATTCATTCTCTGTGATGCTCAGCAGCCCCTTAAAATAACACCAGAGTGTAACTAGAGTAACTGAGCTGAGGAAAAGAACTCGGGTAGCTGTAAGAAATTGCTGTAGCCTACAAATCAGTTTCTCTCTGTGTGTTTATATTTGAAGCTGAAACTCGTGTCCTCTTTGCCCTCTCATTACGACTTAAGTCTTAAATTTGGTTAAACAGTGACCCCAGTTAATATTGACCGTGGCTGTACTAGTGATACAAGAGCATGAAAACTGATTCCTGCAGCGAATATTAATTTTGTCAAGATCCAAGACTTGTAATTAAATTACTCTAATTGGTATCTTTAGCAGGTGTTGCTCAAAATAGTCTTTAATCACTAAGACTCTGAGCTTTTCTCTTGATCCAGAGCTGTGTCGAACGACAGTATTGGACATGCAGATCTCCAATATGTCTAAATTTATCTATTTTTTTTTCTTTTTAATCTAGGCTACCTCACCTCACCAGTCCCAGCACTCCACAGTGGACGTTGGGCAGCTTCATGACCCCCAGACCTACACCCAGCACGCTATCCAGGTGCAGCACATCCAGGTCACAGAGCCGTCGCCAGCAGCGCAGTCCTCAGCGCAGGTATTTTTTGCCCTTCCCTTGCAGGAAATGTTTTCCCTCCCAGCCCACTCAGCTGGCGTGTTACATGTTGCTGATACAGGAGAGGGTCTCTTTTCTATGGCATTTGAAGGACCACACATGAAATGACTCTCACATGAACATCTCTGAGATGTTTATGAATATCTCGTGTGAATCCAGAGCTATGTGAACATCTGGGTGAGAGGTTCACCTGAAGATCTCTGAGATGTTTATGAATATCTCGTGTGAATCCAGAGCTATGTGAACACCTGGATGAGATGTTCACGTGAACATCTCTGAGAACATCATCAGTGATGTTCTTACGGTGTATGGGAGTGTTTGGGGTTTGGTTTGGGGTTTTTGTTGTGTGAGACTTTTGGGGGTTCTTTTGTGTTGGGTATTTTTTTCCCTAACAGTGTACATAGGGTGGAGATAAAATGCCTAGGAACAGACAAATTTGCAGTTTAAGTTTTAAATAAGATGTAAATGGAAAGAGGAATTCCTCAAATATTTGAAGCTCAGCTCTTCCTGCTGGTAGCATTTGGGTAGAATTTAGTCTCTCATCTCTGTTCTCTGCCACAGACACGCTGTGTAACCTTTGGCAAGCAACGTCATTATTTCAGTTGCCCAGATCTCTGCTTACTAACCATTGAGTGAAACAAGTTGCAGGAGAGGGAGGAGAATTTTGCAGTTGTCTGCTCATTGTGTTACAGAACCCGCCCCTCTGTTCCCCCTTAAGAAGGATATATTTGTAACAGTAGAGATGATCCTTAGTACACTGAGAACACACGTTTTATTTGGTTTCATTTTCCCTAGGTTGGGGGCCAGCCTCTGAGCCCCTCCTCACAACAATCTCAGCAGGAACTCAGCCCCTCACAGATGCAGACAACTACATCGACAGCAAACCCAGCCCTCCAGCAGCAGCAGGGATCTTCAGTCCAGCACACCTATCTTCCCAGCACGTGGAACTCATTTCGGAGCTACTGTAAGTGGCAGCAGCAGCTCTCACTAGTAGCTGGGTTAGGGTATGTGCTTCATTTCTTCAGCTACCAGATGGGATGGTATTTTCAGAGCTCATTAAGCTTTGGGATAAATATTCATAGATATCAAAGATGATAAAACAGTTTCAGAAAAATTAAAAATGGTTGCACTGGCTTTTCTGTAGGACCACAGTGATCTGATAGGTGGTTTGGGTGGGTAGACTGGGCTCCTTTATCCCAAGGAATTTGCATTCAGCAAGAATCCACGTGTTAGAAACTCATTCAGATTTGGATGGATGCTTCAAAGAATCCTACAGGAAGATGAGGGTGACGTGAAATGATTTCTCGTGTCCGTGCAGCTCTGGATGGTAATTATTGGGCAAGAACACTGTCAGCTGCCAAATCTGCAGCTGATATTAGCTGGTGTGATTCTCCTGAGGCCTGGAGGGTTTCACAAAGCTTTACACTACCTGCATTTCTATTCAACAACCACTCTTTCAGGCTTGAAATCTTACTGAAGCAGGACATTATCATGCAAGGTGGTCCTCGAGTTTGACTGAAAGTCTTGATTCTCTCACTTCCATTTTGTAGCATCTGAGATTCAGATGATGACCATTCCCCAAGGCCAGTATGTGATCACAGAGACTGCAGTAGGTACGCCGGTCACCACTGTCAACACGGGTCAAGTCAAAGCAGTTACTCAGGTAAGGAAAACAATCATGGGGTTTGGGTTTCGTTTGGGTTTTTTGGTGATGTGGGGGTTTTTTGTTGGGTTTTTTTGGTGTGTTTTTTTGTTAGTTTCTTTGGTTTGGTTTGGTTTTTTCCATCTGGAATAATGTATTAGGCTTAAAGCCTTCGAGGAATGCCAAAATGATGACAGGAGTGAGGAAAAGCAAGAAATAATCTTTAGAGCTTCAAGGAAAAGATCTATTTTTTTCCCTGAAATATCATCATATTCCTTCCAGTGGTGAATACAAGTAGTTTTAGGCACCTAGCCATTTACATAGCCAAGCTGTATCCATGAAACCAACTTTCAGAACAGTTTCAGGAAACATTTTGATGGCTGTTACCTGTAGGATTACAAAGTAAGAAGAGTGACTGCTGCTCTTTTAAGCAACCCAGCATAAGGAGCCTGTACTGGGTTGATCCTGATACTAGAAGTGCAGCTAGAACACGTGGAAAATGCAAAAAGCTTTCAGAATAATTGTAGTAAATACAATTTAACGGTGGGTCGTGTAATTAGTTCCACCACTCCTAAGTTAACCAAGTGCAAAGCAGTCCCATGTACTTCCAAACCAAGGACGAGGGTTATGTTGCTCTCAGATGCATTTGGAGTGGAATACAATTTAATTTCGGTGTTCCTTGTTGACACCAAAACATCTGCTAGGAAAGTGGCAGATAATGACGACAAAAAAAGTGACAGAAGATGTAACAATTGGAACTTATTTTCTCTCTCACATCCCCCACCCAGACTCACTATGTGATATCTGAAGGCCAGCCAGACCTGGATGTCAAACAAAACTCTTCGCTCCCCGGCGAGGTGCAGGTTGGCGTTTCCCAGCCGCCGGCCCACGCGGATACCTTGGAATCCCCAACGAGCAGCCAGCAGCAGCAAACCACCCAGTACATCATCACCACGACCACCAACGGCAGCGGAGGCAGCGAAGTGCACATCGCCAAACCCAGAACTTTCTCAGCGGAACACGAGTGAAGGGGGCCTCGGGGTGTCTCTTGCTTGGACTTGTCACCTCCCCTGACAACCCGGGTGAACGGCCGTCCTGGGCTTCGGTGTGTTTTAAAATAGATGCTCACTTTTCAACTGAGATGGTGGAGCTCTCGTTGTGGCTTTAAGAGGGTTTGAGTCCCCGGTGACCGCGAAGAGGTACCCTCAGAATCCTTTTGGGATGCTATTTTATGCAGCTTTTAACAAAAAAAAAAAAGGACTAGAGGAGAAGTGAAACCTCTGCTTGCTCTGGACTTTATTTTTGGCATGTCTGCTGCCCCTTAATTTTCCTTTTTGGAAGCATCTCCAAGTAAAAAAAAAAAACAACTGTATTTCAATCGTATGGGATAAAAGCTTGCCTAACGGCAGGCTTGCTGGCAAATTGTGTTGTATGTATATTGTTAATAGGAGTCATTAAACAGGAGGACATCATGGAAATCGCTGGGATATGGCAGAACTGCTCCCTGGGGCTTTGTTTCACCAACCAAAGTGAAAGGGAATAAACCAGCTCAAGGTGAGCAGGCTGCCTGGAGAAGAAAGCAGCAGCAAAGCAGCGGCTCCTCGCGGGGATGGAGAGAGCAGCGAAGCTGTGAAGTTGTGCCGAAGCAGTCCGTTAAATTATTCTTCTTTTTTTTTTCCAGCCCTTGAGAACTGTTTACATGCTGCCTGCCCCTGCCCTGTTTTGTTTACCAAGCCGTTCCAGAAAGAAGGAGAAACAGTCTTAAACCCGCGGCGTGTGGAACGAACGTGTGGAGATCACAGTAGCACCTCAGGGTAGCGTGGAGGAGCCGCTGTTATCTCTCTTCCCCTCCAGTATTTGCAGGGAAAAGGGCCTTTCTGCCTGTAAATGCAAAAAGGCTCGACTTGCAAACACGAAAAAGGCTCTGCTTAACCTGTGTAGCAGCTTCTGCTGTGACCTAAAGATAGTTGTGCCAGGAGAAGATGAGGGACAGGAGCATACCTCTGAAGAGGCAGGGTTGTTATCTCTGCAGCCACCTCAAAGTGGACCTATTTTTTTTTTTTTCCCCTCCTTGAAGACTGGACAGAGTGTTGGTCACTCTTGAGGATTTTTTTTTTCTCCAAATAACTTTGTTAACAATGCACTGTTAATTCCTTTGGATAGTTCCATCAAATGACCAGCCCCTGGACTCAGGAAACACCCAAGACACGTGCTAGAGGACCACTATTTATGGGACACAGAAAGCCATTGGGGAGGGGGGAAGTTGCCTGCTCTTGGTAGACCTGGTCCGTGTACAGAACTCGTGGCACGTTTAGGGACCAGGAGAAAGGGAAAGAGAAGGGTTGGTTTGTGGCTTTTTTTTTTTCCTTTATTTTTTACTTAATACTTCACAGGTCTTGTTGGTTGGTTCTTTAATGCGTTCTGGTGTTGGCAAGAACTCAACTCCACTGACCCCTGATGGGATATACTGTGTATGTCTGAACCCACTCTGCCTGAAAGCTCATCCCAGAACGTCTGTGTGGAACAGGATGTTCTTATTTATTAAACAAAAGCAGAGAATTTTGTCTTAATGGCCCTCGGGACTGAAAAACGGAGAGGTTTGGGTTTGTTTTGTGGTTTGTTTCTTTTTTTTAGGTATGTTTTCTCTTGTGCTGCACCGAGTGTGGAGTCAAGTGCAACAGATGTCAGCTGGTTTGGGGGTCATTATTCACTCCATTATCACGGAGTTAAAAGCTCTGAGATGGGAGAGAACTCCACACTCAGACTGGACAAGAGGAACTCTGGTGACTTGAGGGCAGAGCCTTGTAGCAGGTATTTCTTTGGTAATTCATGAACATATCTGTTAATACAGTGACCACGAGATAAATCAGCTTGAAACCACTGGCAAGCAGCAGAACTGTTCTGAGGTGGCTTTGAAGCGACGCGCTAAATAAGCGGATTAATTTGTGCCTGGGATTTAGCTTCTCTTGCTCTACCACCCTAATGAAGTTAACGAGCACCAGAGAGGAGTGATGAGTGTCTGGAAATTCAGTGGAGTTGGGAGCCACTTGACTTCCAGTGTGGCCAAGTGGCAGCAGCTCCCACTAATGGTTTGGAGTCGTGTCGCTAAGGGCTTCTGAGTGATGGTGTTGGGAGAGGGAGATTTTTGGCTTGGCTTCCTCCAGGCTGCTAGATGATTGAAATTACCAGTCCAAAATGGTATGAACAGTAGGAAAAGAGGAGACTTGGACTATTCCAGGCCGGTACTGCTCTACAGGAGCAATTTTAAGGTCTGAAAAGGACCGTTAGTCTTTACAGAACGTTAAACTTGTTCCCCTTCATGATCCTGCAGATTGAAGTTTAAAAAATACTTCGCTCTGTTCAGCTTCAGAAGGAATCACTGAATGAGGACAACTGTATTTAAGGCCTTGAAAACTACAGAGCGTTCCAGAAAGTTATTTTAAAATGGCCTCTTTGAGCTTAAATCTTCGTTATCAAACTTTCTACAGCAAGAGCAGGGTCCTCGGGACCCACGTTAAGCGATGGGAGGGGTTTCCCAGTTAAACCAGTGCCTCTGTGTGGAAGAAGCATCCCTGGGACTGGAAATATCATGAATTTTGCAACTGCGGTGATTGCACAGGTAGCAGGGGGAGCTGCTTTTAGACAAAAGCTAACACTTTGCATGGGTGCTGGTTTGGATTTATTATTTTTTTTTTTTCCCCCCCAATTTCTGCAGTGCAGAAGGTATAGAATTTATTGTTGTTACTAAACCAGAGCGACCCAAAGATCTCTCTCTTAGGTGATATCCCCCCAGGAGCTCAAGGCTGGAGTCCTCTCAGTTGCCTACCTGGGCCACTGGGCTTGGATTTTCCTGGAGAAAACAGAAACGAAAACCCCAAAAAGAATAAAAATAAAAATAAAAAGAAAAAACCCATGAAACCCCAGCACCACCCACCCCCCGCCTTGCACCTCTCGGACCGCTCGGCCTGTTCTGTTCCGCCCCTTATTTAACTGTGTATGTTCGTTGTACATTCAGTGACTGTTACTGTGTTCATAGTCTCGTGCAAACCCGACACGTGTATAAACAAAAAAAAAAAAGAAAATAATAAAATA